>JAODAL010025883.1:0-57787 GCA_025379985.1 Phyllomedusa bahiana | reverse complement strand
GGGGGGGTAACGGAGGGGTTAAACAGCAGTATTTCCAGTGAAGTCAATTGGTCCCTCATACGGAGGGGAAAGCGCTCCCCAGGTTTGATGTGACAGAGGAAGGTGGAGTTCTCACACTTCCGCTTCGACTTGCTTCAGCACGACAGTTTTCTTTTGCTGCGTCATCAGGGCATTTTAACCTGCGTGTTAATAGATGACGGACGCCACCCTGGGCTTTCACCGCACCCACTGTAACTCCGACCCTGGGTCATGCTGTGGCACAGGACAGGTATAGTCAATGTCCAGTTCAACTAAAATGGTGGTTGAAAGACTCCTTTTTCCGGCACTTTTTAAATGGGGGGGTCATGCAGGTTTGGGGCTCATGCTGTGGCCCAGCACAGGTATAGTAAATGTCCATTGAAACTAAAATGGTGGTTGAAAGACTCCTTTTTCGGCATTTTTTAAAAATGTGGGGGTCATGCAGGTTTGGGGCTCATGCTGTGGCCAGGACAGGTATAGTCAATGTCCAGTTCAACTAAAATGCGTGGTTGAAAGACTTTTTTTTTTCCGGCACTTTTTAAATGTTTGGGTCATGCAGGTTTGGGGCTCATGCTGCGTTCCGGGGACAGGGATATTCAATGTCCAGTTCAAGTAACATGATGGTTCAAATCATACTGCCTTCTGGCACTTTTTAATTTGTGGGTGATGCAGGTTTAAGGGTAGGCTGTGGTACAAGACAGGGATAGAAAATGGTCCTGTGACTTTTTTTTGTGACTTTTATAACCAAAGTGTGTTGCCTAAGATGTAGCACGTATCCATTTGATGTTGTGGATGTTAATTTTCAGCTTCTCCAGCCCTGTTTGGGTGAAAATAATGAAGGTGTTGTTGCTCTCACATAGACTTTAATGGTCATCGCGCATAATCGATGCTCACTATCGAAAAACCTTATCGATAGCGGCCGACTATCGATCGATCTCGATAGCCAACGCAATCGCTCAACACTACTTATGGGGTGTGCGGACGAATTAACACATCTACACGTGTAAAAAATACCTTTTTAAAAACTGCAGGGAGGGGTTTTTATGTTGTATTTATCACACTTGAAAAAAAAGCAAAAATGATAATAATGTAAAATATAAATAAAATTCCCCTAAATAAATTCTGGTAAAAAATGTCAGTTGCCAAAAAATATACTAAGTGACAGTCACTGTACAAAATAGCATAGTGCCACTTTGTGATCTGTGGGTCAAACAGGTTTAGGGGTCATGCTGTAGTACAGGACAGGTAAAGTCTATGTCCAGTGAAACTAAAATGGTGGTTGAAAGACTCTTTTGTACCGAATCCTAAATAAATTATGCCGTTTTTGTATCGATAGCCGGATTGGCAAGATTAAAAATAGAAGAAAAGGTTCATGCCTACTTCCTGGACCCTCATGTTTAGTCGCGGCACCTGTCCTGTTCTTCCTGGCAGTAGAGGTGAATGGTCATGTGACGTTGTGGCCTGTGATTGGCTGCACCTGTCACGTGAACGATGAAAGTTCACAAACAAGCTTTAGCAACTTTTGGAACTCCCCTTTAAGAATTTGAACATGTGTCTAGTTAGTGAAGGGGGTTAAACGGCTCGCTCAGGAATAAAGCCTCCTATTAAATGACAGCAAGCAGAGATCTTAAAAACAGCAAATAACAGATACACAAAGTATGTTGGAAAGTTGTATAACTTTTTATTATGTAACAAATAACACTCGTTTGATGAAACTGGTTATAGTCCTTAGAAATGTCCTTTACCGAGAATGTTAGAAAATGTAAGAATCTGTGGAGCTTGTTGCTGCCCTCCATACAGATCGTCCTGCACACATTATCCCCCTGCCATGGTTAGATGTGAACTCCGATGTGAGTACTTTGTGTGTACTGCACCTTGGTCCCCAGGGTTTAAACAATGTATTGTACAATACTCATCAGACAGGAAGCCATAGCTAGAACTTTTGTCACCCAGGGCTTTTTTTACAGGGCCCTCCTCACACCCATAAATCATAATTGCCACATATATAATATGTTTTTTCTGTATCATGTTGCCCATATCATGTTATGGGGGTAACGAAAAAAAATATTAAATCAATAAAATCATGTTTATTTCTTTATTTTCGTTGCACCCATACTATTGATCCTAGGCTAACGAAAATAAAGAAATAAACTTGTTTTATTGATTTAATATTTTTTCGTTACCCCATATTATTATTCGTTTTATATACATCGGGACAACTTCTGTAGTGTTATAATTTGATTTCGGCCATGTACAGTTTTATTTCTGATTGCATTAGAAAACCCATAGGAGCGTCGCTTCCTCTCCCATTGGTCCAAATAACGGCGCCTCTTTTAACTTAGCCAATCACAGAGCGCGCTCAGAATTTCTTTTCCCCATAGAACTCTATGAGAAAGTAGCTCGCGCTCTGATTGGCTAAGCTGGACGAGCCCCGCCGCTTCAACCAATAAGCTCGTTTCTGCATTTTTACTGTATTTTGAACTGTCCCACCTTTGAATATGATTGGTCAATTTTTTCCATAGGATTAATGGGGACATTGTCGCTCCTACTCTGATTGGTCAATTCTCCTCCATAGGTTATAATGGGACATTGTCGCCCCTATTTGATTGGTGGTTTATGCCGACCAATGAGAATAGCTTAAACAATTTGAATTACTGTATTTCCTGGCAATTCTCTCTATTGCAATTCCCTATGTTGCGCCGGTCTCGGTGACAAACACGTTGTTCGGGATTTTAATGCTTTATTTGTAAAGAAGGGTTTGTTTTATCTGATAAAGTTTTACTTTTTAAAAAAAATAATTTTTTATTAATACTTCATTTCCGCACGGTGCTGAGCGCCGAGATTTCAGAGCGCCCATCTCTCCATAGACTATAATGGGAGAAGTTAGTTTGCGCTCTGATTGGCTGGGATAGCCAAGTCCCCGCTTTGCTCAGCCTTTAGCTCTTTTCTGTCTTTTTACTGTACTTTAAACTGTCCCCCCAATGATTTTGATTGGTCCAAACTCCTCCCTAGGATATAATGGGACTTTGTCGCTCCTATTTTTGATTGGTTAATACTCCTTCATAGGTTAGAAAGGGCCACTGTCGTCCCCATTCTGATTGGTCCAAACTTCTCCATAGGATTTTAATGGGTCTTTGTCGCTCCTATTCTGATTGGGGTGGCTTCTGCCGACCAATGAGAATGCTTACACAATTTGAATTACTGTATTTCCCGGGAATTCTCTCTATTGAAATTCCTTATGTAGCGCTGGTCTCGGCGAAAACGCGTTGTTGGGATTCAAATTGATTTAGGTTTATAGAAGGGTTGGTCTTTATGATAATGTTTACATTTAATAAAAATTATTTTTTTATTCACACTCAAAGCCGCACGGCGTAGCGCCGAGATTGCATTTCGCCATCTCTCCATTTGACTATAATGGGAGAAGTAGCTCGCGCTCTGATTGGTGGGATAGCCCAAACCCCGCTAGCTAGCCATCAGTCTTTTCTGTCTTTTTATTTTATTTTGAATTATCCCGCCCCGGATTTTGATTGGTCTAAACTTCTCCATAGACTAGAATGGGTCTTTGTCGCTCCCATTTCTGATTGGTCAATAAATTTTCCATAGGTTTTTTAAAGGGTCTCTGTCGCTCCTATTCTGTTGGCTGAGCTAGCGAGCCCCCCCTAGCTCAGCCATCACCCCTTTTCAGCATTTTTTTCAGTATTTTGAAATGTCCGCCGTGGATTCTGATTGGTCTAAACTTCTCCATTTGGCTAGAATGGGTCTCTGTCGCTCCCATTCTGTTGGCTGAGCTAGCCAAGTCCCGGTAGCTTAACCAATCAGCTCTTTTCAGCCTTTTTACTGTATTTTGAATATCCGCGGTGGATTTGATTGGTCTAAATTCCCCTGTTTTAATGGTTCACTGTCGCTCTTTTTCTGATTGGCCGGTTTTATGCCGACCAATCAGATAGCTTTCTGAATTTGAATTACTGTATTTCCCGGCAAATTTTCAAATCCCAATTCTTGAATTAGGATATTGGAAAGTGATTTGGAAGTGATTTTGTTTTTTGTATTTTTTTAGGGTTTTAGTCTTTTCTGAGAATGTTGAACGCCTTTATAAAGGCGATTTTTGACTCATACTCCGTACCGACATTTTGGAATGATTTCTCGCTGTTCCAGCCTGTCTCGCATTGGAACTGTTTTTCGGCGCAGTCCGCAAGGCCCTAAGTCCGCACTGCGCCCCTGTCCCCGCACTGTGCCCCCCCACACACTGGCGAGGAGCAGGGAACTTTTGCCCGCATGTACGAGCACACCGGACGGCGAATCTTAGGCGCAGCGGCGCACTGCGCCTCGGTCCCCGCACTGCGCCCCACACACTGGCCAGGCGCGGCGGACTTTTCCCCGCATGTATGAGTGCACTACCTCGGGCGGCGAATCATAGGCGCAGCGCCGCATGCGCCTCTGTCCCGCAATGGCCAAACACTGGCGAGGCGGGCGGAACTTACTTTCTATGTATGAGCGCGCCCGGCCCGACATAAATCAGGCGCAGATTCCGCCGGGGGGAAATGGCGGAAAGGTTTCGCCCCGACCCGGCGAGGGTTCATTTCATGCCTATTTAAATTTTATAGTTTGGTTTCTTATGGACAGGGCAATACTTATTATCTGCAAGGTTTTTTTTATTGTGGTATTAGGTAATGTTCACACGGCTTATTTCAGAACATATTCACGTCTGATTTCCAATCGTAAATACGTTCTGAAATCGGTTGCAAATAAGTGTCACTAATCCGGCACGGAAATACGTGTCGTCTGAACGACGACACGTATTTCCCATTAAAATCAATGTAAAACAGCTAGTTACTTATTTGTAACTAATTTCGTAACTGATTTACTATTGTAAATACGGCTGTAAATCCGTTGCGAAATAAGCCGTGTGAACGAGCCCTTAAAGGTTTTGTGTTTATTTTTTTTCAATTTCTTTTTATTTGTTTAAGCATTTTTTATTTACTTGCTTTTTAGTCCTAATATGAACTTTACTAGTGGATTGCTTGATGGCTTTTATAATATATAGCAGCACATTACTGTTTTACTATAGGTTATAGTGTTTGGGACAGGCAGTCTATTAAAATTTATCTGGGAAACCCAGAGACTATGTCTTGCCATGGCAACTATGGGCACCCTGTGATAATGTTGTTGGGGGTCCCGCTGCGGGTGATGCTGGCACAGATTCTGAGACTGCACCATCTGAGCACCATATGCGGCGCCCAGGAGACTTCCCAACTCTCCCGGTGTTTTCTCCCGCTACCTACTCCAGTGAATATATATATAATAATATATAATAATAATAATAATATATGGCGAGGCATGCAAAACTTGTAAGTAGAGAGTGATAAAACTGGGGACACTTCTGATTTGACCAGAGCTGCCATAAATAAATTCTAGTGGGCCCATACAGCGGAAGCATCTGGGCCCCCCAACCATTGCCAGTTCTATTTTGCACCATTTCAGGGGTCCTTTTCTTTTTTTATAGAATTTGATCAGGGCCCCTGATGGCACTGCTGGAGTTGACATCAATCTAACCAGTGTTCTGATTTCTTTAAGAACAATGATTGTTAATGGGACAAACTACAACAGTTACAGGATATGGTAGATCCGATCTGTTGTCCAAGCAACATTTCATTAATTTGATGATATTTTAGGTTCAGTGAGTATACATTACACACTAGCAGTAAGTTTATACACATTAATAGGGCTGTGGTGCTGAATCAGGTCAGCCTCCCCTCCCCATAAAGAGACGGCGTATTCCAGTGATATACTGTGCCTTTATGAGATGATAATGACTCTTTAAAATTGACATTAAAGGGGTTGTCTCACTACATTGATTCCTCTGACCTCAGGCCTGTTTTCTTGGATTCATTTTGAATTCAAGGGCGTGTTTACTGGATTCTACTAGACTGCAGTAGAAGCCAGGTCTGTAGCTATAGCAACCAATGCTGCCAGCCTATCAGGAGAGATCAAACAGATCTGTAGCTATATGCAGCCCATACAAGAGGGGATATCTAGGAATAGGTAGGATACTGTTAATGGACACATATTCCAAAGTGACTTGTTTTTGCAAGATCTTTAAAACAAAAAGCAATCCTTGTAGTGAGACAACCCCTTTAACTATAGGCACATTGACACTTTTTACTCTTGTGCCCAAAATACTTTTTTTTTTTCACTAATAAGTACCATGGCCTCAGGATACAATATTTTGCAAGGTCTTGCTCTGTCTGTGTTAGTTATCTGCTTTGTTTTTCGTGGCATTATTTCTATGCATTATTTTGTACCAAATGAGGAATATGCTGTAGAAATAAAAGGGGACAAAACGCTGGAGCGCAAACCAAGTGCAGCACAATTTAAATATTGAGAAAAAAAAAGTGAGTTTGCTTGCTCACCTGATGGAGTTGTACTTGCCGGTATAACTCGCTATTATAGCAGAAGAATGATCCCTCTGAAGCACTGCCGCCTTAACTCCAATCGCGGTTAGCAAGCTGCATCACAGCTCCACCGGACAGTATATGAGGTAAGGGTTATAATATTCTTTATAGAAAAGAATACGTGATTTTAAATGCCACTAATGCTGCTATAGTGATGGTATATTTCATAATTATTATTTTAAACGTTTTTTTTTTTAATCTTTGGAATACAAAAACAGTGGTTGCCACTGGTATGAGAGATAAATATTTATTAGCAAAACCACTATATACAATACAACCTTGCTCTAACGCATATAAAGAACAAAGGGAAAGCCCCCGGTTTTCCCAGCCTCTTGGTGCCTTCATCTTCAACTAGTGGCAACGTTTTTTTTTTGTATTCAAAAGATTAAAACCATTTTAAATAAAATAAAATAATGAATATACCCTCATATAGAAGCATTAGCGGATTAAAATCACGTATTCTTTTCTAAAAAAAAACAATATTTTAACCCTTTCCTCATACACTTGTGCATTATTTTGTATTATGTTGGTGACATGTAGGGGTTAGGAACCACTCGCCAGTTTCTACCGAGTTTTGTTTTCCACGTACAATGGTCGTTCTAGAACCAATTAATAAATTAATATTGTATGTTGAGGGAGCACTGTATATAAGAATTGCCTGACTAATGCTGTACAAAAGTGACCTCCAGTGTTCATTTCCCAAACTGCACAAGGAAAACCTGTGTAATCTGAGCATCCCACGAAATGACATCCTTGGTAAGAACGTTGAAGTTATTTGTTAGTAAAGTATAGGAACTTGAGCCTATGACTGACAGGCACAAAGGCCCCTTTAAAAAAGAAAAAACAAATGCACTAGGAATAGGCGGTCATTACAGCATACGAGTAGGCCCCCACCACAAAAATTTAAAGTCCCCAAAATGAAAACAGATCCGTGTGAGTTACTGCAAGTTCCAAACAGGTAATGTTTTCTCTTAAAATTTAATAATTTTTCCCACATTTGTAATTTAAATTAATGCAGTATAGCAAAACAAGGCAACTTATCTCAGCCCTTAAAGCCCTGTATAGGATTAAATTAGATAGTGCGAAGCCGAGGAAGGCCCAAATAGAGCCCAACGATCCTCCCGATTGCCGAACAAGCTTGTTTGGGGGCCCGGATGATCGCTTGGGTCTACTGGTCGTTCCTCGTGGCTTCGCTACTATCACATTTTAACCTATGGCTTTAAGGACTGGATAATGTGCCTTTATTACGCTATTTCTATTATTTAAATTTAAAATTTTAAATGTGAATAAATATTAAATTTTAAAGGGGAAAAACATTTCCTGTTTGGAACTTTCGTAATCCAAAGGCTTGTTTGCATTTGGAGACAAAGGCTGCACTCACCAGAGATACAGAATCGGGAGTTGTGGCAATACAGGAAGGCCCCAGGACATTCTCCTGTATCAGCTGGGTGAAAAAAAGATCTAGATGAGGCATCAGCAAAAAGAAGAGGGCTCCCGTGGTCTGATAGGGGTATAGATGCATCATCAATGGGTTCTGGAATTCAAGGAAACTAGTGCAGGTGTGGTGGGGCAGATTCACTAAGACTTTTTGTGAATTTAGACCATCCAGATTAAAGACACACCAGAAGTTCAGGATCCTAGTGCTTCTTGCTTCTTGACAGCTACGATACATATCACTCTACATCAGAAATGTATAAAGGAGTTATGCCACAATAAGCATCCCTTATCCACAGGATTGTAGGGGAATGTAGTGGGATTCTAAAATTTCCGACACCTTGTCCTAAGCTCGCATGGCAAGAAGGGTTTGAAGTGAGCAGTGGTGGAAAACGTGCACTGCTGCTCCATATAAAGTCTATGGGGGTGGGGCAGTGTGGCAAAGGAGGGAGTTTGGGGCCCTTTACAGCAAACAGTGGGAATCCCGGTAACGGGATCCCCAGTGATCACACATTTATATGATAAATGTCTTTCATGACACAATCCCTATAAACCACACCCTTTCCTTCTGCATCATGTTGAGTGAGACGCAACAAGTCAGGTGTCTAACACACATAATACTTCAATGTGACAGAAAAATGTGACATTATTTACTTGAAAACACAGACACAAGGCCCTACTTACAGCTCAATGGATTGACACCCAGCAGGAGGCAATATAAGTCACAGAGCTACCTGGTAGAAATATAACAGATGCAGCTCACTAATGAGCAGTTGCTCACACACCTATCCACTAGGGGGGGCAGCACCCCGAAAAAAAAAAAAAAAACGCACTTTGGATAACTCCAGTTCACAGGAAATGAGAAAAGCCACAGAACATACAGGGGGATCGCAAAAATAAAAAAATCCCAAATAAAACAACCACTCACACTCCAACCTTCCATGAGGGGGGTGATTGTGGGTTACATTAATATGGATAAGGCTTTAAAATTGCCCGTTATATGGTTTATGTGTACTCATGCTGCCTTACAACCAATTGATGATGTCCCTACTATTTGAATGAGCGAGTTGCCCAAAATATTTTATGTGTCCACCACAAAATACTTACACCCTGCCCAGTATTACAGGGCAAAACTACAAGCTGGAAAAATATCAAATATGAGATATTAGTTACCACAGTGTCCACTATATCCACAAACTCGCAACCTGTGTCAAGGGTCCCCATTATCTTGCAGGTCCCTACAAAAGCATTAATAGAAATTTACAGAAAAAAATCACAGAAAAATGGGACATTATTTACTTAGAAACACAAACAGGAGGCCATATTCACAGTGCAATGGCTGGAAAATAGACAATATAAGCCCCAATGTTGGGAGAGATATAACAGGTGCAGATAACTAATGAGCAGTAATTCACACACACCCATCCACTAGGAGTGCAACTGCTTAGTAAAAAACTGACATTGAAAAAAGAACCAGGTCACCAAATAGCAGAAAAACCCAATACCACTATAGACATTCTATTGGCTAGTGTAGGGACTCACAAGACAATGAGGACCCATGACGTGGGTTGCAAACTTGCGGATTTTGGCCAATATATCAACTAATACCTAATATTTGATATTTTTCCAGCATATAATTTTGCTCTGGGGAGCAGAGGGTGTCAGAATTTTGTGTTGGACAGTTGAAGTATGCTGGGCAATCCACCAAATCGAATCGAACCATATAATTGGCACCTTTTATAAGTGTTATCTATATGCAATTGTAATCACTACCCTAATGGATAGTAGGTATGTGAGTGGTTGTTTATCAGTATTTTTACACTTGAGCAAGCTCCTCTGTATGGTGTTCTGGCTTTTCTGCATACTGGTGTAAACATGTACTTATCCAATGTGCAATTTTTTTTACAACAAAAAGAAAAAAGGCTTTTGTAGCTCACCCAGAGATAGCTTGTATATGTCAGTAATCCCAAGCAGATAATGCACTTCTTACTAGATGTATACTATAGATACTATATATATCACCTGCTGTTATTAAGACTATAGTGAAGGAAAATCACTACTGTACTCATTAGTGCCCACACCAGCAGGTGTTAATTTGTTAATTGTTTTGTTTTCCACCTGCTGTTTATATTATTTTGCCAATAAATGCTGGAAAAGTCCCATGCTTGGATCTTTGAGGGCTGTCTGTGGCTCTTTGCCCTTGGACCTTGCTTGACCACCCTTACAGTACATATGCAACAAAAAAAAAAAATTCTCACCTCTTCCCATTCCCCTGTTGAATGCCTTATGGCCAGTCCCCACCAAATGGGATTTCACTCTGATTTACAGACGGTGTTCGGGTTTAAAAACCCTCTGTAAATCGACTGGCACCCTTTTCCATAGATTTAAAGAGAAAATCTGTGCAGTAGCTCACACTGCACTGATTTTTTCACTGGACATTTTGTTACACCACTGCTGTGAACAGACTCTTACTAATACATCTTGTGTCCTACTTGGGTGTCATCACCAGGGCCGCCAACAGAAATTTTGGGGCCCCATACAGCTGAATCTTCTGGGCCCCCCCTCCTCCACTAAACCTGCCCCCAGCAACCCAAACCTCCCCGCCAAGCATGCCCACTGCCCTGCTCCCAACAATCACATTGCCCCGGCAGGTGTGTAGCTAGGTAGCTGGGTGGGCGGGTAGCTAGGTAGGTAGCTGGGCGGGTAGCTAGGTAGGTAGCCGGGCGGGCGGGCAACTAGGTAGGTAGCCGGGGAACGGGCAGCTAGGTAGGTAGCCGGGCGAACGGGCAGCTAGGTAGGTAGCTGGGCGGACAGGCATCTAGGTGGGTAGCCGGGCAGCTAGGTAGTCCAGGGCAGCAGGACTGGGTAGTGGAAGGTAGCTGGGCGGCAGGCAGCTAGGTCTGTAGGGACTGCGGCGGTATGGGGCAGTAGGGAGTCAGGACGGGACGGGTAGCTGGTAGCCAGGCGCGGCGCGAGAAGCTAGGTAGCCAGGTGGGCAGGTATCTAGGTAGGTAGCCCAGCAGGCAGGTAGCTAGGTAGCCCAGGTGGGCGGGGGTAGCGAGGTAGGTATAGCAGGCGGACGGATAGCTAGGTTAGCCAAGACGGAGCGGGGTTAGCTAGGTAGCAGGCGGGCGGGTGGTAGGGGTGTAGCTAGGTAGGTAGCCGGGAGGGCGGGTAGCTAGGTAGGTAGCCGGGAGAGTGGGTAGCTAGGTGGGTGGGCGGGTAGCCTGGCTAGGTAACCAGGCGGGCAGTTAGGTAGGTGGCCAGGCTGTTTGGTAGGTGGCCAGGTGGGCGGGCAGTTAGGTATGTAGCCAAGTGGTCTCGGGGTAGATAGGGTTGGTAGCACAGGCGAGGTAGTAGGTAGGTTGGCCGAAGTGGACGGGTGGTACCTAGGTAGCCAGGTGGGCGGGTAGCTGGTTAGCACAGGTGGGGTGGGTGGTAGCTTGGTAGGTGCCGGGTGGAGTGGTAGCTAGGTAGCCAGGCGGAGGGAAGGGTAGCTAGGTAGGTAGCAGGCACAGAAGGGTTTCGGGGTAGCTAGGTAGGTAGCCAGGTGGACGGGGTGAGGCTAGGTAGCCAGACGGGCGGGTAGCTAGTAAAAAATAAAGCCAGCTGGTGCGGAGTAGGGGTGGTAAGATAGGTAGGTTATCCAGGAGGCTGTTAGGTAGGTGGCCAGGCTGTTTGGTAGGTGGCCAGGTGGGTGGGCAGTTAGGTATGTAGCCAAGTGGGTGGGTAGCTAGGTAGCCAGGCGGGCGGGTAGCTAGGTAGGTAGCCAGGTGGGTAGCTAGGTAGGTAGCCGGGTGGACGGGTACCTAGGTAGCCAGGGTTGGCCGCGGTGTAGCTAGGTAGCCAGGCGGTGAGTGGGGGGTAGCTAGCTAGGTAGCCAGGCGGGGGGTAGTAGGTAGGTAAGCCAGGCGTGGGTGGGTAGCTAGGGTGGTTGGGGCCGGGGTAGTGGGCTACATAACCAAGTGGGCAGTTAGGTGGCTGGGCACTTAGATAGGTGGCCGGGCGGGCAGCATTACCCTCCACTCAGTCCTTCATACAGCCAGGGAGAGAAGGGGCCCCCCCTCACAGTTCTGGCTGGAAAGCTGCTGAGAGGAGGTCCCGGCTCCCGGCTCAGCTGCGCTGCAGGCAGAAATCTTCTACTTACATGAGCCCTGCATGCGCTGTAGCCGGAGTCAGGACCTCTTCTCTCTGCCTCTGCTGCCGTCGCTGTGTGAATTTGTGAAGCTCCACCCCCACAGGGGCGGGACCTCACTGATTCAAATTATTCGCATCCCGCCCCCAGACAGAGGAGGAGGGCCCGGCTCCGGCTACAGCGCGCAGGGATCATGTAAGTAGAAGATTTCTGCATGGAGCGCAGCTGAGTCGGGAGCGCGGGCCCCCTCCCAGCAACGCCCCGCCCCGCTGGACAGCCGGGTCAGGCACAATAATCTTTCTATATGCAGCACGGGCCCCCTCCCAACACCGCCGCCCGCCATCTGGCCCTATGAAGAGCGTGGCGCTCGGCTGCGCCGTGCTCTACTGTGCAATGTATGAAATAAGCGGGCCTGCTTGAAGCGGGCCCCCTTATTTTATCCGGGGCCCCCGTACAGGAGTACCGGACTGGTACACTGTTTACGGCGGCCCTGGTCATCACACCTCCTGCGCTGGGACGCAAGTTTCTAGGCTGTGAAGCCGAAGATAGAGTGTTTTAGGCTTTGAAGCCAAGATGAGCCAGCGGTGCTGTCGGCAAGATCTATATCACGCCCCCAGCACTGTTCTCTCATGTGGCTGTAATTTTCAACAGTTGAGAGGACTCACTTGTGTGGAGGGCTTAATGGGAATCTGCCCGGTACCACATAATAGATACTGCCACCACCACCAACTTCAGACACTAATCATATACTTTGACCCACCCCATCTTTCTGTTATAATTAGGGGCCTGGACACCACATTCATGAAGTGCATTTAGCATAGAAACTCCTGGGATCTTCTTGATGGGCAATGCCACTGTATAGCAGGTATGGAGACCTCTACAGCTGTCTACACCTGCCAGGGGACATGAAATAGCTGCTTACTGTGAAAAACCATACAGTGCGGTATTCTTGTTTGCAATGGGTCTGTTATGGGCCTCAGGACAATTAAATAAATGGAAGATCAACTGCAAACTATCTGTATTTGCTGGGTCTTACAATTAGTTTCTTACTTGTGAGTAGTTCAGTATGTAACATGTAATCCTTCTCTCCTTGTCTGTCTCGCCTCTTGTTAACCAAAACCAACTGAAAACCAAAGCAACAGAAAACCAACTGCCGACCTCAGCTCCTTCCCTTCTTCCAGCATGCGCTCATCAGCCCCATCCAAGAGCTGCAGACAATATAGGAAAACACTGCCACAGATACAAGCAGTCATCACCTCACTACATGATCAGTAGTGCCTCTGGGAGAACTGCTGCTTCCATCTCTGCAGCTTCATTTACACTAATCCAAATCGCCAACACACAATCCAGACCACAACTGGTTTAATCAGATGCATTGCATTAATGGCCCCTGGGCAAATCAGTATAGTGGGCCTGGCCCAAACATATGACATTACATCAAGCCACTCCTCTAACCACACCCAAACAGAAGACATCACACCAGGCCTCACCTCTAACCACCCCAATGACATCACACCAAGCCACGCCTATAACCACGCCCAGACATATGACATCACATCAGGACACACCTTTAACCACATCCAATGACATCACACCAGGCCACACGTCTAACCACACCCAGACATCAGAAGATGTCCAGGCAGTGGGTAGGGCCAATTACGGTCAAAACCACTGACCAAGGAAGAAAGGAATAATAAGTGGAATAGAGCGTAATAGTACAACATAAGCAAGTACGCTTAACATAGAAAATAATTATGGGTCTTTACTATAAAAGTGCATAATATGGACAGTAAAATGACGGCGTTTCGCGCGGGTTAACCGCGACTCAGATCTGTCAAACAGGTTTGAGATAGATGTTAAATACCCTCATTCTCAAAATGAGGCTAAAACACGTAAACATACACTGGTTCATTGATAAATTAGCTGCAATGGTATGTATAGATCCAATAGTAAATAGCAAAAATAGCAGATAAACAACAATGTATGGCTATATATAAACACAATCTAATCACGGTACAGACCTAGATACCAAAATTTGCACAATTTAAACTCCAATTATTTACATATTTATAATGTTCTAATCTAAAATTTATAAAAATTTTTAATAAAAAACTAATTTTAATAAAAATACAACCATATTTAAAAAAAAGTGAAAAAATATATAAAAAAAAACAGTTTAAAATACAAAAAAATTTAAAAATATAAAAATGAACCCATAAAATTATTACTTAAAAAATGAGAACAAATCATGTAAAATACCGATGTCTAATAAAAGAGAACTAACCTGATGTACCTCATACTAGACCGTGGGGTCTCAGGCTATTCAACTTATACATCCATTATACTTCTCTTTTCGCTCAATAAAGGAGCACGATCCACGGCATTCTCGCTAAATTCTTTATTTGGGGCTGGATGGTAAAATTAGGCTCCCGAATGCCATGTACCTCAAAGATGTCGGGGGTACCACTTTATACGAGTCTATTATGTCTATATCGTATCGATGAATTCACTAGACGTGGGACAATTTAGTGGAAGTTTTCCCGGGACGTTACATGGTTACCGCACCCTGACATATGACATCACACCAGGCCAACACTCTAACTAACCAAATACACATGACATCAATCAGGGCCACGGCCTCTAACCACCCCAATACATCACACATGCCACACCTCTAACTACCCCCAAACTCATACATCACAGCAGGCCTCTCCTCAACCACACCCAAGAACAGCACACCAGCCGACACCCTAATCACATCCCAAAACATGACATCCCCAGGCCATGCCGTCGTACCACACAGCCCTCCCCCAATGACATCACACCAGGCCACACCTCTAATCACACCCAGACACATGACATCACACCAGGCCATGCCTCTAACCACACCCAATGACATCACACCAGGCCACACCTCTTACCACACCCATACACATGACATCACACCAGGCCACACCTCTAACCAAACCCATACACATGACATCACACCAGGCCACACCTCTTACCACACCCATACACATGACATCACACCAGGCCACACCTCTAACCATGCCCAAGCACATAACATCACACCCGTCCACACTTCTAATCACCCCCAAGCACACCCAATCATTCCCAGCTTTTTCCAGTAGACCAGCACAACAGTGGTGTTACTATATAATTATTTAGATAAATAATATAGTTAACCTATAAGTAGCTATTTATTATCAGGAGACCTCTATTAATCTAGTGTATATCTGTTCTGGTCATAAACATACAGTAAAAGAGTCAGTCACACAGCCCCTCCTTCCTGGCTCCAACTTGCCGATTTTAAAAATATCAGATATAGTAAAAAAATCACAACTAAAATATATGTGAAAATAAAAAGAATTATGCGCTAACTTTTTTAAATGGAAATAATACATTAAAACAACTAAGCGTTTCTCCTTGATCATCCATGGACCTATAAATCTTATCAAGCAGAAACGCGTAGTCCTGTTTTTATCTTATTAACCCCATCAGCCGACCTTGCCGATCATACTTCCAGTGTTTGGGGTTCACCACCTGACGAATGAAACGTCCAAGGATCCGCGAACTCTAAGAATTCGCCATCGCCGTGTCACTGTATATTACACTGACATCCCGCAGCTCGCCCCACCCATCGCTCCGGAGGGCCCTTACCCCTTAATATCGCGACGATCGTCGCAATAAAAAAGAGAACGCAGGAGAGATTCGCTCCTCCAGCTCGCTGGTCCGCAGCAGCGCACGATCGGCATCCCGTCGGCTCCTCCTCCTTACATACAACACCTGAGGGCGAGAGAATACCTTCCTTTGGTCGATACGTCACACGCCCGCCTGCCCTGTGGCAAGACCCCATCGTGACTGACCATACCAAGAAACCATCTAGCAAACAACTAATTACTATTCCTATTGAATGAAGATCTAAAGATCTCTCATTCAAAACCCCTATGGGAAAAGTAAAAAAAATCTGAAATAAGTAAAAAATATAAAAAATGAAAAACATGTAAAAACCAAACACAAAAAATAAAATAAAAATACTACACCGCCCTTTCCCCTACAAACCCATTCGCCCAAAAAATATCAAAATAAATAAATTACCCATATTGGTATCGCACCGCTTAACACCTCCCTATACAATCTTCATTTAAGTAACCCACTGAACCTGTAAAAAAAAAAACAAAAAAACAACCAGAATAAGAATTAGTGTCATCCCACAGCACATAAATAATATAAACGATCAAAAACTCCTAGAAAACCGTCAAATTGTACCAATTAAAACTCAGTTCACCCTGCAAAAAAAAAATCCCCTCATACAGCTCTTATATCGAAAGTAGAAATGTATAAAACTCTCAAATAAGCGCATAAAAATTGTTTACACACTAAAAACACTTTTCTTTTTTTTTAAATGCTTCGACTTAAAAAAAACTATATAAATATATCGCCAGATTCAGCGACCCAAAAGTAAAGCTAAACTATCTCGATACTGCATGGTGACCCTTAAAAATAAAAACTAAAATACACTACTAGATTGCAGTATTTTCTCACCCTGCCCCCCAAAAATTATTTAAAAGCGATCAAAAAGCGTTCCCCCCCAAAATGATACTAATAAAAACCAACTCATCTTGCAAAAACAATCCCTAGCACAGCTCCAACACAAAAATTTTTAAAGTTATGCGCTCACTATGGCATGCCAAAAACTATTCCTGTTAATAAAAGTGTTTTTATTGTATAAAAGCAGTAAAACATAAAAAAATTAACTAATTGTGATCCGTGTAATCGATTGACCGGCTGAGTAAAGCTACCATGCAATATATACCATTACAGTACCCGATAAAAAATATAAATAAAAAACACTACCATAGAGTGCTGAATTTTTCAAACATCTCACAAAAACCGTAATAAAAAGTAACATACATCATATGCCCGCATAATGGTACCAATAAAAACTTCAACTCATCCCGCAAAAAAACACCCATACACACTCTGCACAACACAAAATAAAAAAGTTATGGCGTCCTAATAAGACAACATAAAAACTCAATATTTTTATAGACATATTTCTACTGTGTAAAATAAAAACAGAAAAAACTATATAAACATCATTATCATTGTAATTGACCGACCCCCATAGTAAAGTTATCACATCATTTACACTGCACGCGAATGCTGTAAAATTGAAACTCATAAAACATGACCGAACTGCGTTTTTCCCCCATTTTCATTGCCCAATCTAACAAAAACTATGGAACAACTTGCATGCCAAAGGCACAGTACACCCCTAAGAATCCCGATGGGTTGAATCACAAATGGAGCGACTTCTGAAGAATTTCGCCTGTTCTGCTACTTAGCGTTGCAAAAGCACATGCCCCACCAAATCTGCGTTCCA
This sequence comes from Phyllomedusa bahiana, assembly GCA_025379985.1. Taxonomy (NCBI): domain Eukaryota; kingdom Metazoa; phylum Chordata; class Amphibia; order Anura; family Hylidae; genus Phyllomedusa; species Phyllomedusa bahiana. The sequence continues at coordinate 40,362 of JAODAL010025883.1, read as the reverse complement.
ATAGCAAAACGCTCCCTCCTTTATCCGCCCTGCATGCGCCCCAATACAGCATTTACACTCACATTATATTGCCAAACTTAAGAAATTGCTTAACAAATTTAGTTTTGTTTTTCCAGATTCCTTGTATATATAAACTTTTTGAAGCAAAATTCAAATAATGGAAAAAAATGTTTTTAGATTTCACAGCCTTATCCATCAAAAATTTGTGAATCACGTGTGGGTCTATATACTCACTCACGCCCTATATATTCCATAGGTGTATTTCCAATATCCTCTATTTAGGGTTTATTAATTTTAGCACTTAGTTCCCCAAAACCTAAATGGCCCTAAAAAAATGCATATTGAAAATGAGACCCTAAGGATTATAGGACTCCTCCTATTCTGGCTTATATTGACCAAATAATGCACTACCACATAATATCCATAAAATCCAACCTGGGAATTGGATATAATTGCATTACCTTGTCACATTTACGTATTCATAATAATGATAAATATTAAAAATCTCAAAAAAAATGAAATTTTGAAAGTTTCACCCTTCACTTTGCTTTATTTCTTGAAAATAGCTAAATTTTATCAAACTTCCAAATAGTTAGTAATACGTTAGGGTCTAGTCTCAATTGTCACTTTTGGTATCAAACATGCAGCCCCCTCAAACACTCAAACTGAAGTCCCGTAAAAAAAATTGAATATTCAAATTTTTCTTGAAATTGAAAAAAGCTACATATTTCTAAGCCCCCTAATGTCTAAAAAAAAAAAAAAAACATTTAAACAATATGCCACCTATATTTGAACAATGTAATGCAGTTATAACTATTTGTTGGAATAAGTATCTTCTTTGCACCAGAAATTTTGCACTTTCAAAATCCAAATTTTTCCAAATTTTCATAAATTTTATATTTTTCACAAACAAACAAATTGTAGGATAAAAATTGCTACTAATTAAAGCACAATTTCACCGAGAAAACATCTCTGAATCACATGCTAGTAAAAGGTCAAAAAGTTATTCTCACATAAAAGTGACATATCCTGTCAAAAATAACTTCAGAACCAAACAGCTCCTTAAATAGTTATAAACTGTATCTTATACTTTACCAGCCTAGCGCCATAATTCCCTCTTTTTCCCTGTACCCCACCATATTTTAGTTGTGATTTTTACTATGTTACTGAAAACTTCAACTTTAGCCACAATTACTACCAGATCCTACATGCAGCAGCTAACCAACATTACTGGCACTACTTATCCCGAATACAATTTCTAATGATCCCTAAGGAGATAAACCTAAGTAATGTCTCTGCAGTTTGGTGAAGGTTATCTATCTATTAGTATTAAATCTTTTTTTAGTAAGAAGACTTTTTTGAGTTAGTTTTAAAAAGATCACAGAGCATCATCTCCATTTGCTGCATTGTCTGTAGGTCTTCACATACCGCATAAACCAGCTATCAAAGGACCCGTGACAAACGCAAACTTTCAATTCAACTAGCAAGCAAGGAAACCAAGAACTGCCCATGACACCTCTGCCCAACCCCACACGTAACTAATTTCTCTTGAAATGCCTGTGTTAGGAGACAACCACTGACAGGTTCCCTTTTAAATGATAACATTTAGTTATTCAAGATTTTTTTATCACAAATGGCTAATCTTCAAATAAAAATAGAAGAGACGAGTTGGTTTTTTAAAATCCTTTTGGAGTATTTGAAAAGCAGCAAAGTTGCCTACGTCAACCAAGTCCAAAAAGGCTGTCTAGTTGTATTTCTATTATCTTTTTAGTGTAGTTACCACTTTAAAATAAAAAAAAAAGTTTAGCTCACCTCTCCTCTCACCTTTGAGGTCACATACTCACTCTCACTGCCTAGCGGCTTCAGCGTAACATCCCATTGCCACAGCCTATATGAAAACTTGTGAACAAATGTCAGCAATCCCAGTAGCGACCACAACCAATCACCGTTTCACGTGACATCCCATTTGATGTACCAGAAAGAAAACAAGACATCGAGACTGAAGTAAATGCAGCCCTGGATCCGAGGTGAGTATAAGTTTTTTAATTTAAAGTGGCAGCACTAACACAAAAGCACTTACAACAGCAACTAATTTCTTCTCAGTGTCTGATAATGCAATGAATATCAAAATATTTTACTCAGAAACACCTAGTTTTTTTTTATTTTTTTTTTAAAGTCACTGTCCATTTGATCCACCCAATATGTGCCGCTTCATTTCTTTTTGGACTTCCAGTTTGTACTGTGGATGTTTCTAACATGCAGCCACATCTATATTTCTAATTTCACCTTCGTGCTACTTTCCACCGAACTTTAGGACCCACCTAGTACACCTCTTGCACAGACAAGGTGAAATACATTAGCCAGGCCATATGATTTATGTGTATTCGCATAGTCTAAATACCATGCATGCTATGTGATGGACATGGTTTCAGTTGCCCCACATACAGTACATGATCAATTCCTGTCACATACATGTTAGAGTAACCATTTGGGCTAAACACTTCTAATATATCAGCATGACTTGCCTTGAATAAAATGAAAGAAGTGACATGCCCACAGTAGTTGAAGATCTTTAGTCCAATTAAAAAAATTATTCATGTCACAAAAGCAAGATGATACAATCTTATACACCAGCCACATTATGAAGCCCCGTCAGCGCCTTTTCCGCCAGTTTCCCCGAATCCTGCGCCTATTTATTCGGGACGCCGCGCTCAATACATATCATGAAAAGTCTGCCCAGCTCGCCAGTGGTTAAGCGAATGCGCGCTGCGTCTATATTGTCCCCAGGTAGCAATTATACAGGCGGAAATAGTCCGCCGCCTCGCCAGTGCCCCGGGGGCACATGCGGGACATCGCTGTCCGATCTCGAAGATTCCCTCCGAGAAAGTGCCCTGACTACATCGGAAAATCCCGCGCCCGCCAATTTCGCCAGTGCGGGACTTAGGCGCCGTGCGTTACTGCGCCTAGAATCTGTTTCCGATGCGAGACAGGCTGAGCGCGAGAAATCATTCCACACGTCGTGCAAGTGATAAATCCAAAATCGCTTTATAAAGGCTTTTTACTTCTCAGAAAAAGCTGAAACATAAAAATAATAATTACATAAAACAAATCACTTGCCAATAACCTAAGTCAAGAAGTGTAGGATATGAAATGGCCGGGAAATACATAGTTCAAATTCTGAAACCGAATCTCATTGGCCCAGAAACCGGCCAATCAAATAGGACACACTAACATTAAAACCTATGGCAGATATTACCAATCAGAATCCACGCGTACTTTCAACAATACAGGAAAAAGACTAAAAAACAGCTGAGGCAGATAACGGGGCTTTGGCTATCTCACCCAAATCAAAGAGACGACAAAGTACCATCTAGACGATGAATTTAACCAATAAAACACGGACAGAAGTCCCATTCTACCTAGAAGTTAACAACCATTCAAATCCACGGGACCTCTTCAAAATACATAATAAAGGAAAAACACGATGCTGACTACGGCTCGCCTACTCAGCCAATCACGCGCAGCTACCTTCTCCATTATAGTCCTATGTGATGGCCACAAATTCTCGCCGGCTCGACGCCTGCCCATAAGTTAATCAATAATTATTAGTATTACATGATAACATTCTCACGAAAACATCCATTCTATAGCAATAAACATTCCAAACCAACAACCGTTTGTCCGCAGATACCGAGATACATAGAATTGCATAGAGAAATTTCCCGGAAAACAGTAATCAATTGTTTTTTAGCATTCTCATTGGCCATAAACCACCAATCAGAATAGGAGCGACCAATTCCCCATTTAAAATCCTATGAGAAATTACCAATCACAAAAGCACAGTGCGCCATTCTATCCTATAGATAATTACCAATCAATTCAAAGGCAACTCTTCAAAATACATAAAAAGGCAAAACGACTGATTGGATGAAGCAAACGGCTCGCCCACTTAGCCCAACAACCCGCACTGCTTTCTCATAGAGTTTTCTATGGAATCGAAACATTATAATACGCCTAAATTTGACCAGGATACGAGACCGGACGCTCCGATGTTTCTAATGCAAACTGTATAAAAGTGTACATCTAAAATCAACATATAAACACTACAGAATTTGCAGGGAAATATACAACGAATACTAATAATGGTATCAAAAAAAAAAAGTCCATAAAACATGTTTATTTCTTTATTTTCGATAGGCCAAATCTATATATTGGAGCTTCGAAAATATAGAAAAACAGTTTCTGGATTTCAAATTTTTATTTGTCGTTACCCCAAATATCATGCCTTTTATAACACATCCACAACTTCTGTATGTTGATAATTTGATTTCACCATTACACGTTTATACCAAGGCATTAAAAACCCATAGGACGTCCTCCGCTCCCCATTGTCCAAATACGGCGCCTCTTAAATTTCGATTCCCCATAAACTCTATGAGACAGCAGCTCGCGTCAGATTGGCTAAGCGGGCACGAGCCCCCGCGCTTCACCAATCAGCTCGTTTCTGCCTTTTACGTATTTATCGTCCTCCTTTGAATATGATGCCATTGTTCGCCATAGATAAAATGCCACTTCGCTCCGATTCTGATTGTCAAGCTACTCCATAGATATGAACGGCACCATTGTCGCTCCTAGTCTATTGGCTGGTTTATGCCGACCAATGCGAATACTTACAAATTTGAATACTTCTTTGCCGCAATTCTCTCTAGCAAGTCCCTATTACCCGCCCACAACCGTTGCGGTTTTAACCTGCTTTATTTTTAAAGAGTGTTTCTTCGTTATCTGAGAATGTTTTACACTGTATAATAATAATTTTGTTGATTTAATACTTCATGCTGCGCCCTGACGCCAGATTTTTAATGCGCTCATCTCTCCATAGAGTAAAAATAGAATAGCCCGCTCTGATTGGCTGATAGCCAACCCCCGCTAACTCAGCCAATAAGCTCTTTTCTTCTATTTATTTCTGTATTTTATTTATCCCGCGTGGATTCTGATTGTCTAACCACTTTCTCCATAGGCTAAATGGACTTTGTCGCCCTATTCTGTGGCCTGACTACCTAACCCCCTAGCTCAACAATCAGCTCATTTCAGCATTTTACTGTATTTTGTATTATCCCGCCTGCTTCCTATGTCTACACTCTCCATACAAATGGGACCTTCCGTCGCCCTATCTATTCACATCTAGCCAACCCCCTACTCACCAATCAACACCTTTTCCATTTTACTTATTTTTAATATCCCCCGGATTGTGATTGGTCAAAACTTCACCCATACTTTTTAATGTTCCACTGCCTCCGATTCGATTGCCTTCGCGAGCCACCCCCCCCATATAAAAAGTTCAGATGTAATACTTCTTTCCCATGCAATATCATATAGTTTGATATTCCCATTCAAATTTCTAAGTTTGGAAAAGTATTTTTCTTTTGATTATTGTATTATTTACGTGCAGCCCTCTTCGACACTGTTTTCCAGCCTTTATAAAGTTGATTTTTTCCTATTCCTACTCCTGTCGCCACAGCCCCAATTTCTTCCGCATCTTCATCTCTTCCACCATGTTCCTTCTTCTTCACTGGCCTCCGCCGTACATTTCGACCAATCTGCTTGAAGACGACCCGAACTCTTCGCGATCTTCGATCGCTTCTCTCGATGTTCGTATCCGCGTCACTTCCCGTCTCCGAGATACACCAAAAAAAACCTGTCGCTTGGTCACTCCGACCCGCATTTGCACCCATACATCCTCGACATACGAACGCTCCCCCCCCCCGGACGCCTACACCGCCCCACACCAGCACCCACTGCCACCCCCTTCAAGCACCGCACCGAAAGTGGTTCGAACCTGCTCCGAAAGCGAAGTTCCTGGAGGCGCAGTGTACCCAAAAACAGCTAAAGCCCGTTCATACATGTCCCCCAATCGTGTAACCTAACGGTGAAGAAATGTTTGTATTCTAATACAACACACATTTTATACCCACTATAAAGAGTTTAGTGTAACTAGAATGTATTAGGTGAAAAAGCAAAATAAGATGCCCCCCACCACAAAATGACAGGAAACTGAAACGGCAGCACAGGTACCATAGGTACCAATGATTAAAGGCATGGGATGTGCTTTGACTCTACTCTGTTTTTTAAACTGCACATCCCATGCCTGATCACCTTCAGCCACCTCCACCTGAAACATTTTTACTGAATCTGCTCCTTTCTTGACTTTGGCTCTGTAAAAATACTTGTGCATGCCCTCCTCATTTCCTACCTAAACTACTGTAACATCTTTTCCTGTGACCTGCAATCTAGCAATCTTGTTCCCCTCATCATCAGAAAGAGAACCTTCCCTAGATTATGCCCCCTTCTAACAGTACAACTAGTACAACATGCTGATTCACCTGGTCCCTTATTCAAAGAATGCTGTATTTTTAGAATATTTAATGCCCTACTCAGTTTTCAGTCAAAAAAATTCAGTTCATCAAGCAGTTTACCCCCCCCATCCAAGGCTACCCGCCCACATTGTGTGTTCACCTTCTAACCATTCAAAATAAGGTTAACCAGTTGAGGTAGGGCTAGCATATGTTCGTTCAAGAAATTAATCAAACTCTTTTCATAAAAGCAGCTCTTTTTTGCAGTCTTCCATTCTGCGAATACCCTTAAGTTCCTGACTCTTCCGCTGAACTCTGGATACCGAGGTGTGTCCGTACAGACATGGTACACTGCCACGGCCCGCCCCCTACGAGGCCTCTAAGTCTCTACCCTTATTACCACCCCCCCTACAGCCTACAATCACCCTGATGCCACTTAACACCACCATTCACACATGTCCAAACCTGAAAACCCATCTCTTCAGTAGCCTACAAGACCCTGCTGCTCCCGCCTTTATTACACCACCATACACACGTCAACCTAAAACCCTCTCAGCTGCCCCTACACCACCATACATACTTCCAACGTGAAAACCATGCTTCAGATACCCTACAATAACCCTCTGCCCTACACAACATAAACACATTGCCGAAACCTGAAAACCCATCGTTCTCACGACAGCCTACACCTACAATAACCTCGCTACCCTCCTCCAACATACACACATGTTCCAACTGAAAACCATCTCTTCAAGACCTATAACCTACAATAAACCTGCTGCCTCTATACCACCATACACACATGTCCAACCTGAAAACCTATCTCTTCAGGATAGCTTACAATAACCCTGCTGCCTCTATACCACCATACACACATGTCCAACCTGAAAACCCATCTCTTCAGGATAGCCTATAACCTACAATAAACCTGCTGCCTCTATACCACCATACACACATGTGCAACCTGACAACCCATCTCCTCAGGTTAGTCTACAGCCTACAATAACCCTGCTGCTATTGCACCACCATACTCACATGTCCAACCTGAAAACCCATCTCTTCAGGATAGCCTACAATAACCCTGCTGCCACTATAACACCATACACATATGTCCAACCTGACAACCCATCTCTTCAGGATAGCCTATAGCCTACAATAGCCCTACTTCCACTAGACCACCATACACACATGTGCAACCTAAAAACCTATAATAATCCTGCTGCCACTATCACATAATACAAACATCTCCGTCCCCAGCTTCTGTCTCCCCCTTCTTGATTGCAGATTAAAAGCCCTTGCAGGCAGGGTGTTCTCTCCTTTTGTATCAGTTTGTTACTTGCTGCTAATATTGTATCTGTTCTGGTCTCCCTTTGGTTGTACAGCGTCTTGGAAATAATCACGCTCAAAAATTAATGCAAATAATAGTAGTAGGTTGCATATCAGAGGGCCTGCCTAGGAGTGCCTGACAGCAAAAAAAACATGCTATTCTCTAGAACAAGATATAATGTTCATTCACCTGACTGGACCCCTTCAATCTCTGGGCCCCACAGCAGCTGCCATAGCTGCTACCACTAGAGTTAAAAGGAGTTCTTCTGCATTTATATGATTCCTTATCACCTTATTTTTAAAGGTCAAAGACAGACCTAGAATATAAGGGTATATTCACACGGCGTAATTGCGGGGCATAATTACACCACGCAATTATGCCGTGTATTCGGGAGCTCGTGCTGACTCATGCGGGTCGGGGAGGGGGGGGGGGGGGGCTGGCAGCCCGCCGGCCCCATAGACATTCATTACTAGCGGCGCGTATTCGGCGCTAGTAATTGACATGTCACTTATCTCCCCCGAGGCGTATTGCCCGAGCGGGGAGAGGAGGCGTAATCCATAGTTCTCTATGAGAACTGTGGATTATCGTAATGACTGGGACGTATCTCGCCCTGTATTGAGCACAGTACGTTGCAAAATACGCGCCGAAATATGTCCTATTTTAAGCCGTGTGAACATAGCCTTAGAGGTCTTCTCCCCCACCTCATTTGACTGAAATAAATATGTAAGAGCTCAGTATGGCACATTTTTTATGTCAATAAGTGGTGCAAAGAAACACTATAACAGATTTCCTAACACTTTATCAAATATTAACATCAATCTCAATAGTTGCCATGGAGAGATATAAGAAATAAGCAAGCATGTCCCTCCATCTAATTACCTCGTGAGCTGGTGACACAGTACCCCTTCTCAGGTCACCTCCTTACAATAGATTAAACCCACGCGCTGCTGGCGGCATCTCTCTATTTCCTGTACACACTGAAATGGATAGAGCAATGCAGAATAATGGTGTCATAGATTACATGTTTAAACAATAGATAAATTAGGTCAAACAATATTTTAAACTGCTGCGGCTGCTGTAGTACTAGCATTATTTGCTCCTATTGAATTACGTTTGTGATAGTGTGTTAACAAACAACAGAATCAGATATAAAGATAGAGAATATGGATACAATCGCCACTTTTTTCCTATAAAGTTTTTTTTTTTTGTCTTAATAACATGAAAAATACAAACAAAGCTCTTATCAATTTAACATAATATCACCTATTAAAAAAAAGTATAGGTGAAAAATATATTATCGCTGGGGTCCGACCACGGGGACTCCCACTGATCATAAGGTACAGGAGTCCTGGAATTCTGAAGCCATTGTGCACTGATGTAGTGTGCATTGTGAATAGGACTGATGAGTACAGCTAAGTACAGCTAACTAAGCGCTGCACTTGACTTTATCCATCAATCCCATAGACAGTTAATGGAATGGAAGTTCATACACATACACAACTGCTGCTCATTTTGAAAGGAGGATTTGAGACCCCTATTTTCATGAAAAGTGGAAATTCTTGTGATTGAACCTTGAGCAATCATACATTTATCACTTATCCTGTGGATTAGTGATAAACTACTTTAATTTCCATTATTAAGCCTAATATAACATGGCACCCATTCCATATATAACTCGATTGAATCCCCAAAAAGCAGTCACAATCTTATTTGATCCCTAAAAGGGTTTTCTCACTACACAAATTACTTTTTAACATAGAGGGACAGTTAAATGAAGACTTTTTCTAAATACACTGGTCAATAGATTTTACTTCAGTCATGAGATGAGAGCATTTTTTGTGCTATGAAGTGCACACAGGTTGCTATGGTTACTTGCATATCAGACGTACTTCTGTTATCTGATTAGCTGAGAGCAGACAGCAGAGAGTGATGTCACTGACAGACTGAGATCAAAGCAAACTAATTATATTTAACAAGATTAGCTTCACTAAACAAAAGGTACATGTGCTGTGAGGACTGAAAAGCATGACGTTATTTGTAATCTTGTTAGAGATAAGAAGCTCCTGCATTGTCAAGAATAATGGCTCGCTAGAAGTAGAATATGCTAATCACTGCTGTAGAACCCATACACAGCCTGAGGAGTGAGTGCAAAAACTCAGTGAAACAGCGTGGTGAGAAAACCTGTTTAAGGTATAAGGACAAGAGTTGTCTTATTAGGACAACAGCTTTAGATTGTCTGATTGCAAATTTTGCACTGCCCAATGCTTAGAGAGAATGTGTTATTTGAAAATGACATTAAGTGAAGATTTTACATTAAAATTCTATTTTAAAGATTTTTTTTTTTTTTTTTTTACATTTTCAATGTCACTATATTAGACTAGACAGTCTTACAGTGCACTGCATTTATCATAGTTTTCATGAATTTGTCACAGGTTAAAACTGTCTACTCTAACCTTCCAGCAGATTTAAATAGGCTTACCTTATGCCACTAAATTTGCCGAAATTGTGGCGCACTTTTTGGCGCACGCTAAGCCACATCCCCTTTTGCAGGAAGAGACGCAGAAGTGTCTAGAAACTGCGTAAAACATATCATAAATGTAGAGTAAGGCATGTAGGACATTAATTTTGCCACAAATTGTGCCAGTATTCTGGCACAGTAACTTTATACATCAGGGCCTTAGTCTGTGCAGCTACACAGGGACCAAAAGGGGATGGAGGGGAAATGTCTTAAGACAATTATTGTTATTGTGTGCCTGGCCAGTGTATATTGTGTGTGCTATGCCTGGCCAGTGTATGTTGTGTGTGCTGGACCCGGCCAGTGTGTGTTGTGTGTGCTATGTCCGGTCAATGTGTATTGTGTGTCCTTTGTCTGGCTGATGTGTGCTGTGTCTGACTGGTGAGTAGGGAGCCGGACGAGTGGTGCGCAACCCCACTAGAGGGAGGCACCACATGACCCGGCTCGCCGGTGCCTGACATCACACGCAGGGCGCAGCACATAAAGACCGTGCCCTGCACGGAGCCGGGACAGATGCATGTCCGCAAGTCAGGAGTAGGATGCCTCCAGCCTGTGCCTCTTTCCTCTGCAGTCCGGGCGTTCATTATCGGTGCAGTGGGTCTCTTTTTGTCCTGCTCCTGCTCCGCAGCTAGGTTTGAGTTGGAGTGTCTGCTGGTTGAGCTCCAGCGGGCCGCCGGGGCTCATGGCCCAGAATGGCTGCAGGCCCAAGTCAGGGTTCTGCTGGGGGGGGGGGGCTGGTTTCTCTTCCCCTTCAGCTTCTCCCCCTCCCAGGGCGCGCCGGAGGACTTGAGTCCAGCTGTTACTCCTAGGGCCCGTGCACGCAGAGGGAGCCCCTCCAGGGACCCTCCAGCTTATGTGGCGTGCTACAGGGATTGGGGTGGCGCCACACGAGTTGGGAGGAATCCCGCCAGGCGGCTGGGACCCGCGGCGCACGGCAGGTCGGCCCCTTCTCTTGTGGCTCTTCCTGCTGGGGTGCCTTCTGTCGGTTTATCACCGGATCCAGCAGGCTATCTCGGTGAGGTATCAGTCGGGGGGTTCGCAGTTCGGCGTAGCAGTCTGCCTGCATCATCTTCAGCGACCTGCAGTTCATCGTCCAGTGTATCCAGGTGCCATTCTAATGGCGAGCGGCGTTGGGCTGGCCTGGGAGCATCCCCTCCTGATTCTTCTTTTCCTTCGCCTGCTGAGGTTCCAGCAGTTCCGCAATCAGTCATATGGTCGGTGGTGATGGTCCCTTCGGGCGAACCCGAGCGGCAGTCGCCGAATTCTGGTGCGGTGGACACCGAACGCTCATCTGGAGACGTCCTTCAGGAATCTGGTTTAACGACTGGCGGGAGCACAGCGCCTGCGCAGTCATGTGAATGTATGTTTGTGTCTTCTGATAGTCTGTCTAGTGTTGTGTCTCCAGGGGGTGGAGATGAAACGGGAATTTTTGGTCCTAGTTTGTCTGAGTCGATTGCAGTTCATCGGGGGGAAATCACTAGTTGGCAGGAGCTTGCGGGGTCTTACTGGAGCTTCTGGCACATTCCGAGCAGAGTGGCATGTCACGGGTTATCCCATCATCTGGCGAGGCATGGAACCGGGTGGGTGGTTCGGAAATGAGTAGGGCGTTCGGGAGCCTGGGATGGCGGTATCGGTTCATATGGAAAAAGAACAGGGGGGACGGGATATGGTTGGATGATAAGGCAAAAGGGGAGGTGTATGTGTACTTTGAAGGTCCCCTGGGAGCACACATTAAGAAGGAGGTGAAAGAAAAAATATGGCAGGATGAGTATGTGGAAATATTCTCCCTTCTCCCCTTGGAAAAGTTAAATCTGGATAAAGGTAAAAGAGATGAGAGGAAGAAAGAGGAGAAGAGAGGCTCATCCCGCAGACTTTTCAGAACTGGTTACAGGCTTTCGCAATCCTGGCCAGCTTGATAGGGGAGAAAGTGCCCGAGTGTTGTTTGGCTCTGTTTTGTTATTTTGACTCGATCGGTGAGGTGCATCGGACATACGGTGGACAAGCGTGGTTGTGCCTACGATGAGTAATTTAGGCAACGGAAGGCTGTTCGGCCGTTGATTAGATGGGACCACAAAGATATTGGTATTTGGCTCAAGGTGATGGCCCCTACTAGGTACGGGCAGCCCTTTCAGAAGGGGGTCGGTGGAACCGGCCATCATGGGTCCTCCGGTTCTGCTGGGTCAGTTTCCCAGATATGCACGAAATCAGATGTTTGTTGGCAATTCAATGATGGTCAGTGCCGCTTTGGAGCGGGGTGTCATTTTAAGCACATCTGTTACTTGTGTAATGCGGGATCACACGGGTCTTCCCGATGTTTCAGAAAAGTAAAGAGTAAGGGGGTGTACCGCATTCCCAAAGGAGAGACTCCGGTGAAACTAGCCATGATGGTTCCATTTCTAAATAGGTTTCCGGATCAGATAACAGCGCAGTTGTTGCGGGAAGATTTCGCGTTTGGCTTTCATATCCCACCGCCGGACCACATTGTTCCATTCTCGACTAAAAACCTTCGGTGGTGTCAGACAAACTGGCAAAGAAAGTGGAGTTAGGTAGAATGGCGGATCTGTTTTCTTCCTTGCCATTCCCCGATCTTATTGTTTCATAGTTTCATAGTTTCATAGTTTGTAAGGCTAAAAAAAGACAAGTCGTCCATCTAGTTCAGCCTGTTGTGCTAAGGTGTTGATCCAGAGGAAGGCAAAAACCCCCAATGAGGTAGAAGCCAATTGTCCTCATTTTAGGGAAAAATTCCCTGGATCAATGACCCCTCTCCTGAATCCTAGTCACTATAACTTGTTATATTATTACGCTCCAGAAATGCATCCAAACCCTTTTTGAACTCGGTTATTGAATTCACCATGACAAGTCCCTCTGGCAGAGAATTCCATAGTCTCACTGCTCTTACAGTAAAGAATCCCTTTCTATGTTTATGTAGAAACTTTCGTTCCTCAAAACGTAAAGGATGCCCCCTTGTTCTAGATACAGCCCTGTGTATAAATAAATGTTGGGAGAGATCTCTATATTGACCTTTGATGTATTTAAACATATTTATTAAGTCCCCCCGAAAGCCTTCTTTTCTCTAAACTAAATAACCCTAATCTTGCCAATCTTTCTGTGTACTGTAGTCCACCCAGTCCTTTTATTATTTTTTGTTACCCGCCTTTGTACCTGTTCAAGCTCTACAATGTCTTTCCTGTGCACTGGTGCCCAAACTGTACACAATATTCCATGTGTGGTCTAACCAGTGACTTGTATAATGGGAGAATAATGTTCTCATCATGTGCATCTATGCCCCTTTTAATGCACCCCATGATCCTATTTGCTTTGGCTGCTGCTGCCTGACACTGGCTGCTACAATTAAGTTTACTGTCCACCAGGATTCCAAGTCCTTCTCCATGTCACATTTTACCAGGTGTTTTTCCATTTAACATGTAATCATGTAATGGATTTCTCTTCCCCATGTGCATAACCTTGCATTTATCAGTGTTAAACCTCATCTGCCATTTCCCTGCCCAGGCCTCCAACTTATCCAGATCCCTTTGTAATACCATATTATCCTCTATTGTGTTGATTACTTTACAGAGCTTAGTATCGTCTGCAAAGATCGATATTCTACTGTGTATTCCCTGTGTAAGATCATTAATGAAAATGTTAAAGAGGATAGGGCCCAATACTGACCCTTGTGGTACCCACTAGTAACAGCGATCCAGTCTGAGTATTACCGTTAATTACTACCCTTTGTTTGAGCCAGTTACTTACCCACTTGCACACATTTTCCCCCAGTCCAAGCATTCTCATTTTATTTACCAACCTTTTATGTGGCACCGTATCAAATGCTTTAGAAAAATCTAGATATATGACATCCAGTGCCTCACCCGATCCAGTCTAGCACTGACTTCTCATAGAAGCTGATGAGATTAGTCTGACAGGACCGATCCTTCATGAACCCATGCTGGAACTGCGTTTATACATTTATTTCAGTGAGATACTCCAGGATAGCATCTCTGAGAAAACCTTCAAACATTTTACCTACAACAGAGGTTAAGCTTACTGGCTATAGTTTCCTGATCACTTTTGACCCCTTTTGAATTTTGGCACCACATTTGCTATGCGGCATTCATTTGGGACATACCCCGTTATTAGACAGTCCATGAATATTAAGAATAGGGGCCTATCTATGACATCACTTAACTCTCTTAGGACATTGTGTCGCCTCTGGGTGTCGTTCCAAAGAAGGAGCCCAACACGTTTCAACTTATTCACCACCTTTCATTTCCGAAGGGTTCTTCGGTCAATGATTGGCAATGACCCGGTGTTTTGTTCGGTTGTGTATGCTTCGTTTAACGTGGCGGTTCGGTTGGTTTGGCTTTTCGTTTGCCACCGGTTCACCCGGATAGTACTCGCTTGTTTGGTTGTTGTTGGAGGGGACTTTTCTATGCGGATTGTTGCTTACTGATGGAATGTTCCATTTCCTGTGCGTATTTTGAATAGTTTCTGGAATGGGTTGTGAAAGATGTGTCTGGTATTTCGTAGATGATTTATTATTTTGACAATTTTTTATGTGTCGGTCCTGCGGATTCCAAGGTTTGTGCGGTTTTACTGTCGGCGGTGTAGTGGGTGGCAGGTCAATTTGGTGTCCCCTTGGCTCTGGAAAAGACGGAGGGATCGACGTCATGCCTCAATTTTCTAGGGATCTGCATCGACTCGGACCGCATGGAATTCAGGCTGCCGGCTGACAAGTTTATCGCTCTGCGGGGGTAAGTCTGGAGGGTGGTGTCCCTGAAGAAGATTACTTTGAGGGATCTCCAGTCCCTATTGGGCAAATTGAATTTCGCGTGTAGGATTATGCCGATTGCTGGATCTTCAGCCGGCTAGCTGCGGCGACAGCGGGGATTAGGGCTGCGCATCATTATATCCGCTTGACCTCGGATTTTAAGAGTTACCTTGAGGTATGGGGTGATTTTCTGGATTGTTACAATAGGTGCTCCCTCATAATTGGGGGTGCGGTGTCCAGTGCGGAAATTGACGTATACATGGATGTGACGGCTGGTGTTGGTTTTGGGGCGTACTGCCAGGGTGACTGGTCTGCGAGTGGCTGGCCCACTTCATGGGAGGATGCGGGGTTGATCCGCAACATCGCGCTACTGGAGCTATTCCCTATTGTTGTGGCGGTAGAGATTTGGGGGGATCGTTTTTGCGACCAGAAGGTGCTTTTTATGGCAACAACTTAGGGGTGATTCAGGCTATTAATTTCTTGTCGGCTTCGTCTCCTCCTGTTGTCCGTTTGATATGTCTCTTCTTCCTGCATTGCCTACAGTTGAATTTGTGGGTGGTGGCTGAACATGTTCCCGGAGTGCAGAATCGTGTTGCTGATGCTTTGTCTCGTTTTCAATGGGACCGGTTTCGCAAGCTAGCACCAAGAGCCACCACTGTGGGAGTGGAATGTCCTCGTCGCCTCTGGAACGTGGTATTGACGTAGCAGGCAGGTTGTTTAAGACGTCATTGGCTGATTCCATGTGGGCTGCTTATGAGCAGTCTTGGGACCTCTGAGATCGCTGGTTGGAAGGGATTGGATGTTGGGACTCGGAGGTGGATTGGGAGGCGCCGCTTTTCTGTTTTTTGGGCCATGCGGCCAATTCAGGTTGGTCAGCGGCCAGGATTCGGCGTTTTGTATCCGGTTTGGCTTTTGGTCTTAAGTGAAGGAGGTTGAAGGATATTACTAAGGAGTTTTTGATTCTCCAAGCTTTTAATGGTTTCGGGAAAGGGAACCGCAGTTTTTCAGAATCTCGAGAAGATTGGTACAGTATTGCCGAGGATCTGCGAGTCGCGTTTTGAGGTTTGCTGTTTCGCCTGGCTTTTTCGTTGGCCTTTTTTGGCAAGAATAGGTTGGGTGGTTTGCTCTTTGCTGATATTTGGGAACAGGACGGTTGGCTGGAGTTTTGGATTTGGCGTTCCAAGACAGATCGGCTCGGCAGGGGTAAAAAGGTTCAATTTGGTATGTGTCCCGGGTCCAGCATGTGCCCCGTAAGTTGCTGACCGTTATTGTGTCATGTGGATGACACTTATCTGTCGCGCTATCAGTTTACAGCGTTGCTGCAGGCCTGCTTGGTTGAACTGGGTTTGGACCCACCGCAGTTTGCCCCCCATTCATCTCGCATAGGTGCTGCTATGGAAGCAGCTTGTTTGGGTTTTGGGGTGGAATCGGTTCATCGTATTGGCAGATGGGAGTCAGAGCATTTCAGGCTTTACATCCGCCCTCATTTAGTGGCTTTGCTTCGATTGTGATTAGGTTTCGTGGCGGAGAGAGGGTGGGGTGGATCGATGTGTGTTTCTTTCCTGCTTGTTTTGTGGTGTTATATGTCCAATTTTGGTACAGTTCCTTGTCTGCCCCCCCCCCCCCCCCTCTTCTTCTCTGTTTATGTCTTTCCAGTGTGCTCACAGTGTCTGGAGTGGATTTTCTTACACTCTTTTGTGCATTGGGGTGCATTGCGGGCAGATGTGCGATTGGACGGACGGCAGCTGGGGGTGTCACATGACGGAGCGCTGATTAAATGGATGGTCATCCAGGGGCTGCTTTGGCAGAATGTGCTGACGGAGTTCCACAGAGTCGCGACTTGGTAATGCCTCCGGACATCCTGCTGCTGCATGTTGAGGGAAATGATTTGGGCTCCCGTCTGCTGTGGGAGCTGATTAGGGACATGTGTTTTGACCTGTTGCGGGTCTGGGCGATGTTTCCAGGGCTTATTACGGTTTGGTTGGATGTTGTCCCGGGGGTTCCTCGGTGCAGGTGAAAGAGTGGCCGGTGTTGACCTGAAAGGTTTGACCTGGTCTGGCAAAAGGTGGGGCGGCTCAGCAGAGTGGCATCCCTGTGAGTCTGAGTTTTCCAGTCGGTGGAAGCCTGCCTTTACTTAAACCACAGTTGGGGGCCAGTTGATGGCGGAATTGTTTGTGTAAGCGGTAGGCGATGCACAGGGTCAAGTAGGGAGCCGGACAAGTGGTGCACAGCCCCACTAGAGGGAGGCACCACATGACCTGGCTCGCCGCCTGACTTCACACGCAGTGCGTGGCGCATAAAGACCGCACCCTGCACGGAGTTGGGACAGACGCGCGGCCACAAGTCAGCAGTCCCACCCTCCCGCCCTTGTGAGAAGAGGGAGGGGGGCCTTGTGAATAATGGTGGTTGGCGGTGCTTGTTGTCATGGCGGCCTGTAGTGGGGGGCAGCGGGGGGACCCTTGGATTGGGTGAAGGAGGGGCCGGGGGAGTCATATTTAGGATGACGACCCGGTTTTCGCCATGAAAGGTTTGACCTGCCTGGAAAAAGGTGGGGCGGGCTCAACAGGGTGGTAGTAACATGAAAAATACAGCAGGTGGCCAGAACTGTGTATGACCTCCAAGGACCTCAGTCCGATGTTTTTTGCTTTCTGGTTTTACTCTTTTGGATAAAGGATGTGGTAAGATAGTTTTGGATGGGTTGGATGGAGGTAAGTTGTATCTGTTTCGATACACGAGTTAGTTGTCTTTAGATACAGAATATTATAGTTTGATCATTTATAATTACGGTTATTTATTTTCTTTTTTATATGTTTCTGCTAATAAAATGGCTGCTGTGGCCAATTTTATCCAATCTTGCCTCCTGTCTTTGCTTAAACCCGGGTAAGGGAAGGACGGAAGGGGAGGGCTATGTTTGTGTCGGGCAGGGCCGCCATTAGGGGGGTACAGCCACTACTGGTGTACCGGGCCCGGCCAGTCTGGGAAGCAAGGGAGGGCCCGCCGCCGCCGGCTGGTACCGCCCCCTTGCTTCACACAGTAATGGTAGTGATGGCCCATGATGTGAGCTGCCTGCGCTTGTGTGTACAAATGGGGCCCGGCGCAGCTGAGGGAGGGCCCGCACTGCGTCTCCGATCACAGCTGCGCTGAATGCCGTTCACGGGCATTATTTACTTACTCTTCCTGCGCGCTGTGATCGGAGCAGTCGGGCCCTCCTCTCTCTCTGCCACTGGACGGAACGACTAATTAAATCAGTGAGGTCCCGCCCAGTGGGGCGGGGCTTCACTGACTCAAATTGTCCTGCATCCCGCCTTTGGCCAGACGCGGCGCGGGCAGAAAGAGAGGAGGGCCTGACTGCTCCCGCAGCGCGCTAGAGAAGCAAGTGAATGATTAACTGCGGCTGGAAGAGCGGGCCCTGGCTCAACAGTGACCCGCCAACACCCCCAGCTGTATGAGGGAGGGAGGGGAACGTTGCCTGGCCAGCCACCTTCCTAGCTGCCTGTCCGCAGGGCAAATCCAGGCAGCTGGCAGGATTTAGGGGCAGCACATAAACACGTCATATTTTTAGTAAAAAAAAAAAGTTCAGTAGCTGCAGCCCGGCATCAGCGGCAAGAAGTTGTGGGGGTTATTATAAAGTCCGGGCAGCTTGTGTCCTCGCAGCCGTGGGAGCTCTCCTTTAGAGTACAAAGCACAGAGTCCCGGGCAGCAGTATTAATCACACAAAATGGCTTGCTGCCCTTTATCATCCCGACTTCTCTCTGATACTGGTCAGTTTTGAGCAGAGGCTCTGCTGACTCTTGATTGTAAATAACAGGGAGCAAGAAAGTAACAGGACTGTGCCCCCCCTTCCCCGCATGGCAGTACTTAAAGGAGTTGTCTCATTACGAGCTTTCAGCCTGTCAGTGTCCCTGGTAAGTTGAACTGAGGGGCGTGCCTAGCTTGTCTGTCCTCTTTGCTCCCCTCTCCCTCCCTCTTCCCCCTCCCATCTGCAACCTGGCAGCTACGTAACTTCTATACCGGGGGGGGGGGAGGGGGTTTGCTCTCAGAGTTCACCCTGTGTGTGCCTGTCTAGGTCTGTTAAGGAGAGGGCTGATTATGAGTGTAGAGAGGTCTGTGAAGCTGCTGTGTATGCTAATAGAGCAGAGGGGATGCATGTGTTCCTAAAATTCCCCTGCTTAGCTTACAAGTCTCCACATCTCCAGCAACAACAAGGAAGGTGTTACTATACTCAGGATGTCTCACTAATAACAGGAGAGGCATTAAAGTATTCACATGCCTGATCTCTATATGTATTAGTATAGTCACAGTTCCAAAGGACATCATGATTATAGTAACAGACGGGTCACTGCTGTCACATCTATCTGTGTAGAGGAGCAGGAGGAAGCAGGCACACACAGGGTTAATCCAGGGAGCACAGACACAGACGCCAGGTCCTCCCTTCCCCCTCCCTGCACTACAGAAGCATTCTGTGCGGGAGGGGCTCCTGCTCAGACCTGTCTTCAAAGGTGATGAGTCATTCAGACCTGACAGCATAAGATAAGGATCAACAGGTCGGCTACTATAGAGATCTGAGAAGCTGATGTTAGTAATACTAAACAGGGCTAGGCTCAAAATCAGTGGACATTTGTAATGAACATATATTGCAAAGCTGCTTGTTTTTTAAAGATCTTTAAATTAAAACCCAATCATTGTAGCGAGACAACCCCTTTAACCCTTCACAGCCTGTCAGCAGTGTAGATGTGATGCTCACTAGCTGTGAAAATCCCTGCTGTCCAGTATTGCTTACATATTTAGGTGCCAGCAGTGGATTTAAAGAAAAAGTGAAAAGAAGAGAAATGCCAGTGTCTTCCTTGCCAGATGCCTATTCTGCTCCCCAACTCTGTTATACAAGGTAATAGTCCATGGCATCAGTTTAGCACTAGAAGTGTGTGACATTATGTAATACTGCACTGTGTATATATTCCCAATTCTGCATTTATGTAGTAATATACTTATCTATTTACCTATACAAATGAGTGTGTGCGTATATATATGTATTTACGCAGAATTGCGTCTTTTGCTCCAAGAATTGACATGTCAATTCTTGGAACGGATCCGAAAGACACAATGTAAACACGCATGGGCGATCACTTGTGTGAACGCTGCTACGTATTTTACATTGTGAGCAGTGTTAGTTGCTAGTTGCATGTTTGGGTCCATCTAGATGGCCCCAAACATGCATCTAAGAACGTCTGCTCACACGGACCCAACACGCAGTGTGAACATACCCTTAGGACATGTCCCTACTCAATGGGCAGCATAAACTGTAAATACAGCCCTGCCCGTCCGGCCACCTACCTAACTGCCTGCCTGGCTACCTACCTAACTCCCTGTCCGCCCGTCCGGCTACCTACCTAATTGCCTATCTTCCTGGTTACCTAGCCAAGCTACCTACCTAACTACCCGTCCGCCTGGCTACCTACCTAGCTACCTGCCCACATGGCTACCTAGCTGCCCGGATACCTACCCGGCTACCTACCTAGCTACCCGCCTGCCTGGCTACCTACCTAGCTACCCGCCCGCCTGGCTACTAGCCCAGCTACCTACCTACCCGTCTGGCTAACTACATACTTGGCCGCCTACCTACCCGTCTGGCTAACTACATACCTGGCCGCCTACCTACCCCTCCGGCCACCCGACTGGCTACCTCCCGGGCAACCAGACTACCTACTCCCCACCAACATCCCTGGCCACCCCACCACCTACTACCCACCTACCTTCCTGCCCACTACCTGGCTACCTACCTATGGGGCGGGGCTTTATACTTAACTACCAGGGCACCAAGGGGGGAATTATTACCATTTGGGACACTATGGATGGGGAGTACATAGGGGGGCGGGCACAGATAGGAAGATGGTTTAAAAAAGTGAGGAGTCTCAGGTATTTGTGTTGTGAATTATGCAGGGATGGGTCGTGGCCGAGAGAATTCGTCACTGCGGTCTGGAGCGGACGCAGAAGAAAAGGGAACTTGAAAGACTCATCATACAAGACGTCAATTGTGAGTCACTAAATGTATCTGCACTGTGTTCACTTGTATCTACCACTATGTGGTCACTGTATGGCAGTAATATTGGTCTTATTGTAATGAATTATTTTTCAGTGACAGTATGATGGTATTATTCAGCATCTTTATGGTGGAGATATGTGGTGATGATGTGGCGGTATTATATGGTCTATGTATATTGCTGTTTGGCAATATTGCTCTTGGTATACTGGTTTGATCAGTAACATGATAGTGGTGATCATCTGGCGGTATTTGCTGGCCTTTTTATACGTACTGACATACACAATACAGAAACTGTACATGGTAAAATTCAACAAGAACTAAATCCAAAAACAATGGCGCAATTGCATTTTCTGGGGGCGGGGCAGTGGGGATGCTCGGGCGGGGAGGTCGAGTTGCTGGGGGCGGGGTTTGATGGGAGGAGGGGGGGCCCAGATGCTTCAGCTGTATGGGGCCCTGAAATTTCTGTTGGCGGCCCTGGTGTCGGGGCCACAGTTTGGGGACCAGTTGACGGGGGAATTGTTTGTGTAAGCGATAAGTGATGCACAGGGTCATGTGTTGTGTGTGCTATGCTTGTTGAAAATGTGTGCCTGTGTCTGCTTTATGTGCTATACTTGTCTGATCTGTTGTGTGTGCCATGCTTTTCTATTGTGTGTGTTTCTTTTTTTGGGAAAGAAAAGTGACCAAAAACTACAATACTAGTGATAATTATAGTGTAATAGTCTTTACATTTTTATTTTTATTAGTGAGGGAATAAATGTAATACATTTTCTAATAATGTTTTTATTTTAAGTTTTTCCATTATGTCTTTACTTTAAATGTAATTGCTTGATCTATAAAGTGTAATACTTTTGTTTTGCAGTGTATTGTCATGTTACTGATCTGGCTTTTCACCCTGCCTTTTGAAGTACTGCATCTATTGCTTCTTCATCAGGCCCCTGGCAGAAATACTTAGTAGGTGCCACTAAGTATTTCTGCCAGGGGCCTGATGAAGAAACATGCAACTGAATCTCATCAGGGGGCAATTGGTTGGCAAAGAAGTGCTAACAGCTTAGAGGTCACAGTCACCCTCATATCAATGAAGCTAACAACTGACAGCAAGTGTTATCTGTAAATAACAGCTACAACTCACCATACATGGAGTGGGCTCAGCTCTTTAATAGGCTCCATACTTCTGTCCTTGACATTGTGATATAAATGTACACTGTGATGAGCACCCTTAGGTCCTGCACTGGATATAACCCTGTATAACTGTGTATCAGCTTAGACATTAGTGTTCTTTTAGTCATAGCTAGCCATTGAAGTTAATTTTTTTTATAAACGAATCATTACACCACTCCTTTAGCGCCATGCCTCATGATTTTGTGCATTGAACAATAATTGCCTTCATCAGTTTATAGCAATGGTGTGATTGAAGAATTTAAGTCCATAACACCTGGTGAGCAGCGTCTCACTCTCTGAAACAAGAACATGAAGCTATTGCAGTATGTTTTGGCTAATTTGACTTATCTCATTATCTGGTTACAGAAAAATGTTATGGAAATTGATTGCACAAAGATTTGGCGTTTTGTGTTTAATTTTGTAAGTTAGTTTCGTGTAAGAAAACCAAAGTTGTTCATTAAAATAAAGTAATGAAGTTTTAGTTTCTATAGTTTAATGAATAAAGTTATATATTTTATAATTCAATAATATTTAATAAATGTTCATCCTACAAAAAAAAATCATTCTACAGTACACATTTAAAGTGTAACTGTACTAGAATGATGAAACTTGTATTTGCTGAAGAAAGTCCCTGGGTGCAGTTTGAGCTCCAGAGCTGTTGTCCCTACTACAAGCTGGAAAGTATAGTCATGTGTTTTAAAGGTTGTAGAAACTAGGCTTTGGCTCTTCACTATCCTCTTGTAATACGGGAGCAACACCTGAAGCCTGCTCTCATCATCACGGTTCGATGGAATCAAATTTAGATCACTATAGTATAGGGTTCTGTGGTAATCTAGGTTTGGTTCAGTAGAAGATCAGAGTAATGGCTCTCACAAGTGCTATGTGGCTATTTGGCTATTTGATACCAGCCTTTCTCTTTCTTCTTTCCATGTCTGTCAATTTTGTTATTCCACTGATCCATTGCTACAGACCATGTGCAGCTATATGACTTTTGGGCAGAGGGAGTCCAGCCCTGGCATGTCCTCGGCATTTGGTGGAAAGAGTCTGTTGCTGACTCCCTTCTTCAGAAGCTGTACCTGAATGGTAAAAAAATGGTGGGGAATTGTCCCTTGTGGCATAGACAATTAGTTAGGGGGGAAACAAAAAACTGACATTTCTAGATAGCAGGACCTGGCCTTAAAATGGGGCTCATTTTAATCTTTCTAAGTCGCTGACACAGAGGAAAATTTATGTTACATTATGTATCCCAACAGTTAGAAATAACAACTTCTTCTCTTGGTGTTTCCATTCATTTCAATGGAATACATAACCATTAAATAAAATGTCCTACCATATTTTAAAGGATATGGACACGTTCCTACTGATTTTTTTTTTTATTTTAACTTGCTTCTTAAAGGCAAAATTACAAAATTTTTCTAAATAATCTTCATTAAAAATTCCCTACCATTTTCCTGTAGTGGGATATGTGTAAGTCCTTCACCAAGCTGGTTGTGCTGTGAATCTTAAACAAATCTATCAGAATAAAGCTCCTGCTTCTGACAGGCTCTCTATTTTCCCCCTACCATCTCTGAGTAAGAGATAAAGATACATATAGGGCGACATGTTTGAACTAGGCTGCGCCAGAATTCTGGCCTCAAAAAGCTGTAGTAGACCAGTTGTATAGGTGTATGAACAGGCGTAGTCCAAACTTTGGCATGATAAATGCCTCGGGAACGCGCCAAAGACACTTTTTAACGCACCAAAGTTTGGGGGCATGCTGGGGGTGTCGCACCACATTAGTAGAAGTAGACACATTTGTGATCCTTGAATGCCAAAAACTTTGGCGCGAACACTTAAAGAACCAGTCAGACCAGAATAAAGGTGGTGCCTGAGCCTGAGTTGTCATATGGCAACTTAGACTGCCGCCCTGTATGTTAGACCTGCACGGAGAACACGGCCAGACCATGGTAAAGTTGGTGCCTGAGGGCCAGACTAGTGGTATTCGGCTCGTACACAGCCCTGTATGTAGAAGACTGCAGAAGAACAGCCAGACCAGGTAAACGGTGTTTCCTGAGCCAGAGCTTTTGGGTAATTGGCGTCTACACTGCCGCTGTATGAATGACGCAGCATAAGAACAGGCCAGACCAGGTAAGGTGTTGCCTGAGTAAACTTGGTCGTATTGTCTTCTACACTGCCCTGTATGGTATGATCTGCAGAAGAACGAGGTTCATACATTCTGGTTCAGTCTAGCACTACCTTAAAGCTAATTTAAAATGGTCTAGCCAGGCACCCCCCCAGTAATTCACTACATGTCACCCATAGTTGTACAAGGCTAGAAAAATAATAAAATAAAGCTTTGGTAGCAAATGCAACCTATGGACCATAAGTCAGGCATGTTTCTGGAAATGTCCTACAACTTCTTTAATTCATAACATTTTGTCTCACTCAGTGGCAACTTTATAAATCCATACATACGGAGCTCAACATGCTGCAGGTAGTAAGTTTTTTATTTTTTCCTACTGTGACTCCTTCTCCTAAGAAGGCATGGGTATAAATATAGCGTTACCAGCCTTAGCAGCTATGGGGCCCAGAGGGTAAATTGTACTGTGATCTCTATTGCAAAGATACATAGTTCAGGCTAAAATAACCTTACATTGGCTCAATAAGCAGGTGCCCCCAAACACATATAAGTGCACACAGTAAGAGATTTAAGTGCCAGGAGCCTGCACGCACACAGTGGTTTTCTGTAAAATTCTGGTCAGACAGAGTACATGTTCTTATCTTGATAATCTTGTACTTTTAATGTGAATATGCCAATATATTCATTTTTTTCAAAAAGGTGGCCATCATAGCCCACTTGTTTTATATTGCTTCTCTGGTATAAGTGGCTATTTTGCAGAGGAGTAAGTGCAAAGTCCCATGGCTTCAACATGAAAGATTATCAAAGATCAAAGGAGGAAGAGAACAAAAAATTCCAACATATTGTCTAATGTACCCATTGTTGGATACGTAGCCATGGCTACTAGGCTTTATCTACGGGTGCCTTCACATGAAAGAATTAACCTACTGTAACAGTTCAGGAAGAAATGTACAAGTTTGTAAAGGGAGGAAGAAATACAATTTTGTGCATTTGATTAACTGAGATAGACACATTCTGCCAAAAAAAAGAAGAAAAAAAAAAACCCTACCTGTGGATGGATATTTGGAAATATCTTTTAACTCGCTCTCATCGAAGCTTCAGGCTGACAGTAGGGTCTCTAACAACCTGCCTTAGAAATGATTTTTTGTAAATCTTTGAAGATTTGCAAAGCTAAAACCTTACTTCACTTTGAAGACTCTGTCCGTCTTTTCAATTCTGGCTGGCAGACAGTTTATGAAAAAAATGTCTATTTCGGGAATCAGTTTTGAAGATATTGTGAAATCGGGGAGAGGACTGGATTTTATTTTTTTACTTACGGAAAGATAAAAATTGGCAGCAGATGAGATTTGCTAGTCACAGATATTGCAGGTTGTTCTCCGACTCACATCCTCTTTCACTCCAGTATCATTCTTACTGTCAGCGCCTTATTTTATATTTACTTCTTAAAGCACACTGGCCAGAAATAAGCATCAGCGGATACATTATGATGCACTTGCTCTGTTCTTTCATTTTCACCTTTTATATCTTATTGACATACAATCTGACAAACAATGTTGGAAGCTCAAGGGTCCCAATCTACAAAATCCTTTCCCCCTACAACTACCATTTACCATTTATTATACTGGTGTCTTCTTATGCGACAGATGACCATGCGACCACCTTTAGGCACTAAAGCCGTAGTATGGCAGCTCTCTACCCCTTATAGCAAAACACCTGTGCAGTAGGATTACTGCTTTATTTTTTATGTAAGCACAGAAAAATATAATACAAATATAAAAAGAAATATGGTATCGTGAAAGAGGATTACCACTCAAGAATTAATAAAGGGCCATGTATTAATATTGAAAAATCAAAGCAATAGCCAAAAATAAGTTCTTTATACTTGCAGTGACTTTAATCCAGCACTTGATTATTCCGTTATACTGATAATCCGGCATTTATACCAGGCACAGATCTGCAATGTAAAGTGGAATTAGAGAAGACTGGGCAAATAGAACCAATTATGAAAATCCCTCTCATCAGTAGACTTGGTTTAAGCAGCTTCTTGGGGCTTTTGTTCTGAAACTTAAATTCCCATACTAGTGAGATCTACACCAATCAGCCATAACAATAAAACCATCTGCCCAATGGTGCTTAACATTAAAACTATCTGAAAGTGTCCTATATCTGGCACCAAGATGCTATTAGCAGAACTTCTAAGTCCTATAAATTGTTGAATGAGATACCTGAGGAATTTGAAGGTCAAGTCAGCACCATGAATATTATGTTCCTCAAACAGTTTCTAAACAATTTTAGAAGTTTGTCTGGGGTATCATTCTGAAAGAAAACACTGCCATTAGGGAATACTGTTCATTTGGTCCACAACAAAGTTTAGGTAGGTAGAAGGTTTTAAAGTAATAGTCACATGAGTGCCAGGCCTCAAGGTTTCCCAGCAGAACATTGCCCATAGCATTAGACTGTCTCCATGGACTCGCCTTATTCCCATAGTACATGGTACCATATGTTCTCAAGTTGAGCAACAATGTAATGGGTTTTCAAGTTCCAATGTTTTTTGGATCACTTTTGGTAGGGACTAACAGATGAAGACTGGGAAAACCCCACAAGATTAGCAGTTTTGGAGATGCTGTGACCCAGTTGACTAACCATCACACTTTGTCCGCTGTCAAAATGATACTTTTGGATTTTTCCTGTTTTCAGCACATCAGCTGTAAAATCCAACCGTTCACTCGCTGCCTAATATATCATACCCATTGAAGTGTTCCAGTAACAACACAATCAGAGCTTTTTAAATATCACCTTCAGTGGTTCAAAAATTTTGGATGATCAGCATATATGCATTTCTACGCCTATTTAATAACATAAGTTCAATTAAAATAATGTTTTGTTAATTGGACACAATGTTATTTTAAAATGATCTCATTTTCATCAAAATATTAGATATTTAGAGTTTTCATCAAGATTATTTTGTGCTACAGAGCATGACAGGCTCTTGAGATAACTGTATATGCAACAATGAATAAGAGTGGTGTACATACTAGAGGATAGGTCAGGGATTCCATCAACATACTATAAACCAACATTTCCAGCAGTCAATAATTTCTCTGTGTAATTTGGGCTACAGACTGTCTGTAACCTGGAACCAGTTAAAAAGCTGTAGGAGAGCTGTGGTAGGGGAGCTGCTGTAGAAGAGCTGTTGTAGAGGAGCTGCTGTAGGAGAGCTGATGTAGAGGAGCTGCTGTAGAGGAGCTGCTGTAGGAGAGCTGATGTGGGGGAGCTGCTGTAGGAGAGCTGATGTGGGGGAGCTGCTGTAGGAGAGCTGATGTGGGGGAGCTGCTGTAGGAGAGCTGATGTGCGGGATCTGCTGAAGGAGAGCTGATGTGGGGGAGCTGCTGTAGGAGAGCTGATGTGGGGGAGCTGCTGTAGGAGAGCTGATGTGGGGCAGCTGCTGTAGAAGAGCTGATCTAGAGGAGTGGATGTAGATGAGATACTGTAGGATAGCTGATATAGAGGAGCTGCTGTAGGAGAGCTGATGTAAGGGGCTGCTGTAGAAGAGCTGCTGTAGAGAAGCGGTTGGAGGGAGCTGCTGTAGAGGAGTTGCTGTAGGGGAGCTGTTTTAGGGGAGCTGCTGTAGGAGAGCTACTGTAGGGGAGCTGATGTAGAAGTGCTGTAGTATACAGGAGTTTAACCCCTTGTGTATACTACTGTAAGATTTTATAATGAACCATGGGCTATTTTGCACAATGTGAAATGATGATGAAGACCAAATGTACTGAAGTGTCAGACCTTGGGTTTACTGCAGACACTGGTGACACTTGGATGAACTTTAAGATATGTTGTGTCTGGAACAAGCTGCATTAAGGGGAGAGTGAATATTACTGTGATGTTACCAAATACGTTAATGTTCAGTTTGCAGCCACTGGAGAAGTGGGTTGCCATGGAGACTAGTGGGAGAGGGGAGGTAGGAGTAGGGAAAGTCCAAAGTTTGTAAATAGGCCTTAGTTTAACTATTATTGTATGTGGTTAGTTCTTGTGATACCTGTGGTCTGTACTCTGGCAGACCACAGAATATGATGATTGGTCCAATTTAACCCTATGAAGTCTGGGCCCATTCCAGACTGTAGCTAGGAAGGCCCATAGACTTATTTATCGGTCACGGATCTCGGCATGGAAATTAAGGACTATGGAAAGGATTGCTGTCTAGCCGTACTGGAGGATCCCTTGGACAGCTACACTAGGAAGGTGTACACAAGAGGTAGTGCACTGAGGAAGTCCCCCGCTGGCCTACTGCCCAGACTGGTGTACAGATTGCCTCTGGCCTAACCCACAAGAGACAAATTTAGGAAAGATCCAACCAAGTTCTAATAATATTTTTTTCTCTATGACATATACCAGACAATTCAAACCTGCTACCTTTATAGTAAAAAGACACCTTCTGTTATTATATATATCTCAAGAAATACAAAATTTATTGCAGATGGGACTTAAATTTGTTTCAAGAAGTGCTCCCACTTTAGGAACATACTTGTCCCCCAGTTTTTTTTTTTTGTGAATTGCATATAAAATCTTGGCTTAACATGAAAGGTTTCCACAGATGTGGACACAGGCAATGCACAGCCTGTCAATTTGTGACTAAATCTAATCTCTTTACTTCCTTTTCAAACAAAAATAGCTTTCAGGTCAAAACATACATAAAATAACAAAAAAAGGTAATTTATTTAATAAACTGCAATACCTGAAAGCTCCAATATGTGGGATGCACCTCTTGTCCATTAAAAATCAGCATTTGAAGGCATCTGTCAGATGCAATTAGGCCGGAAGCTATCAAATCATCTGCAGTACCGCGGCACTTCTTTGAGACGCACGCTGGTGATACATGCGGCTTTTCCTTTATGGGAATAGAGGTATGTAAATCAAGGAGGGGAGGAGATCTCTGCAAAAATTATTAGACAAAGAGGCTAAATGGATTTATGCGAATGAGAGCCTTGTGGGGCCTGAATATAAGACAGGATTTATTTTATCATTATTAAAGTTATATAGAAAAACAATGGATGTTTCCATGATTCATCTAAAGTCTATGTATTTTCATATGCTTGTTTATATGTGGTTGTTATACTGGGCTATATATACTTTGACATGTATACATGGTTTTAATATATATGTCAATTCATATCTGTATCCCTCCCCCCTGTGTGGTGTGGTGTGGTCACGTGAGGCCTTATTAGGAAATACTATACATCTGACTGATAGCTATGACTAAGGATACCTTTTCCGAAACATGTCAGTGTCCTGATCCAGGAGTGCACTTAGGTGCTTACGAAGAATGGATTTTATTATTATATGTCTATGAAGGATTTTAAGAGATTAAACTTCAATAAATATTCCATTCTGCGTGGATGTATAGCTGGGATAATTGATTATCCTGCCATTCTCTAGGGTGCCCACACACTGGCCCTTTAATATTTAAAGGGCCAGTGAACCACTGATTACCAATCACTGGTCGCTGGACTCTTTTTTAGGTCACTTCTCCCTGCCAGTTTGTTGGTGTGCTTCCCTTAGTTTTGTGCTTTTGTTATTCCTGGTATCTGACACCATGCTTTGGACTTTGACTATTCTCTGCCTGCCACCTGCCCTGACCTTTCTGCGAGTGAACTGATTACGTTTTGCCTACTGCTAGCCCTGACCTTGCATCAGTTTCCCTCAGATTGTGCCAAAGTGTCCTTTATTATAAGTCTGTTATCTGGCAAAGCCCTGGCCTACGCCACAAACCTCTGGGAGTGAGGGGATCTGTAGACGGTCAACCTGCTAGTCTTCTTAGATGCATTTCGCAAGATCTTTGAAGAACCCGGTTGTGCTTCTTCTACAATGTCATCTCTGTTTCGCCTAAGGCAAGGCAGTTCCACAGTAGGCCAATACACCATATAGTTTTGCACGCTGTCCTCTGAGCTAGTCTGGAATAATGATACACTCATAGTAGCCTTCTGGGTGGGTCTTGCGGGAAGAATCATGGATGAACTGACTGGCTGGGATCACCCAAGCTCTCTTGATGACCTTATTTTTATTGCCATTATAAAAGATGTCCGTTTTGCTGAAAGGCAACGGGCACTCCGGATGTAACGAGCATCCTCCTGGTCCTTCAGACTTCTTTGACTTGCTCCAGTTATTCAGGGGCCTCCACTGCCTCCAACGGTTCCTCAAGATGAGCCCATGTAAGTAGAGAGAATCTATTTGTCTGAAGAAGAATATACCTGCAGATGCTGCCTGAATCTCTGCTTGTACTGTGGCAGCTACTTGTACTGAAGAACTTTCCAGTTTGTCTGGGAAACTCCAGTGACAAGGCTCCGTAGGTGAGGCGGTCCTAGGTGAAGATGCATCCTCTCCTCGCCTGAACATGACGATCATGCACAACTCCTCATCTGGTGTCAAGTCTCAAGATTCTGCTTTCCTGCATTTTGGCCAAAAAATTCATTTCTTTGTCTTTGATCTCCAGATTTTGTCTGCCAGTGATTTGTCTTGATAAGCCTCTGATAATCTCTTCCATTAATGGAGATTCCTTAAAGGGCTCCATCCAGTATCGAACAGAACCTTTGACCCTTCAGTCTGGGACAACTCACAAGGAGAAGATCTTGTTTCACGTGATTCCACAATCTACTTCTACAGTGCTCCATGCTCTTCCATGGCTGCAGCTCTAAGCCCCCATACATGACTGGCAAATAGGCGAGATCACCTGCCACATGCTGGGGGCACAATCTCCCTCCCAGTGCTCACATCACCCCACTCCACCGAGTGCCAGTCGCTCCCGACTTTCAGGGTCTTCCGACTCCATATCAAGAATCTGCGGATGTCTTCAGTGAAAATCAAGCAGAGACTCCCCCGCATCAGGCCTATGACTGTCTGGTAAACCTCATGCCTGACATGATGCCGCTTCGTGGTAAACTGTATCCTCTTTTAGGCCATGTCAGTCTATATTAAAGAAAACCTGCAGAAGGGCTTTACCCGCAAGTCTTCCTCTCCTGCTGTTGCCAGTTTATTTTTCATTGAAGAGAAGGATGGTTCTTTGTGGCCCTGCATCAACTATCAGTGCTTAACCCCTTCCCTACATAGAACGTACCCATACGTCCTTGCGAGAAGTGCGTTTCCGCAAATGGATGTATGGGTACTTCCTGACGATTGTGCAGGCTTACAAGTGAGCCCCGCATGATCGCGACATGGGACCAGTGTTAAATTACTGCTGGCGTCATGCCACATCACCCGCATAAACCCTTCGCTGTCCCGACCTATCATGATCACGATATAGAGAAGTTGCAGGCAGGAGGAGTGAGCTCCTCCTGCCTGTGATCAGCGCAGTACGCCACGCTCAGCGTCAATTACTGGACTCCTACCTGACAACCCGGATGCTTTACTAACGCATCCGGGCTGTCTGGTGATGTCACCATGCCCGCAATGCATTGTGGGCATGGTGATTGACAGTCGCCATGGAGACCAGTATAGAGCAGAACTGCTCTATGCTGGTCTACCTTGTAACAGCGATCTAAAGATCACTTATACAAATCCCATATGGGAAAAAGTGAAAAAAAAAGGAGAAAAAGTAAAGAAAAAGTTAAAGTATGACACAAACACGAAAAAAAAAACCCACGAACACCACCCTTTTCACCTTTAGAAAAGCCAATCACCGCAAGATCAAAAATAAATAAAGTACCCATATTTAGTATCGCCATGTGCGTAACGACCTACTCTATAAATTGCATTAATTAACCCGTATGGTTAACGTCATTAAAAAAAAAAAAAAAACGTCACAGAATTAGTCACAAAAAAAAAACCCTTACACAGCTGTATCAGAAGATAGCGATGCAAAAATATTGTTTTACATGATAAAAACACTTTTTTGAAAAAAAAGTGCATTCACATTAAAAAAAACTATATAAACTGGGTATCGCCATAATCGTATCGACCCAGAGAGTGAAACTAACTTGTCACGGATACTGCAGGGTGAGCACTGTTAAAAATAAAAAAAACACTACTAGGATTGCACCCTGCCTTCCAAAAACAGATTTAAAAACAATCAAAAAAGCCATGTCCCTCCAAAAATGATACCAATAAAAACATCAACTCATCCCACAACAAACAAGTCCCTGCATATCTCCATACACAGAAAAATAAAAAAGTTATGGCTCTCAGACTATGACTGAACACTAGAGGGCTGGAAAACACCAGGTGCATTTTAGTGCTGAGACGACAATTTTTTTTTTTTTTTGTGCAGAACTATACGTTGTATTTGGCATATATTGCTTTTAAATTACATAGGGAGGAAGGGATGCCTCCATTTTGGGTTTTCTGCACCCCGCCCACTTTCACAGACTGTTATATCAGTGCAGCTTGCAGGGTTGGTGTGTTTTTTTATTTTTCTCTCTGGATAATGGAGGTCGGTTGACCCAGTGAGAGGCCTGAATTTGGCTCTTTTGAGAGGTAAAGATAGAGTAGGACCACCCGCCTTGAGATCACGTTGTAAGTTCGTGGGTGGCTTAAGCATTTTTTTGATCAAAATGTGTGAACTAAGAATCTCAAAGTTTTATTTCATGTATGAGAGACGACATTTCTGGCTCAGGTATACCACTTTGAAAGTGGTCTACTTGTTCCAGCTGTAATGTGCCTGGAATTGCCGTACCGAAGATATAAATCCATAGCTTTGTGCGGTTCTAGTGCGCCTCCCGCACGTCCTTGATATCAGGCACATTACAAAGTGCTGCAGGCGTTCTGTAATGCGCCTGATATTGGTGTTCGGGAGGATTTACTCTAATGCGATTGGGGCTGCGCCTGATGATGGGCTGAAAATACGCCAGACTTCTGGCACAGCACCGTTCATACATGTCCCCCAAGGTGTCTTTGGCAAACTCCTCATTAGCAAATGGCAAACCCCTGGCCCTAAAGGCTTTTCCTCAGAATTTTATAAGATTCTTAGGCCCGACATAGCCCCCATTTTGTCCCAATTGTTTAATGACATTTACCAAAATTCTATTTCAGTCACACCTTTTTCTGACTCCAATCTTACTTCTGAAAGAAGGAAAAGATCCCATGTCACTTACCTCTTATAGGTCCATATTTTTGTTAAATCAAGACTTAAAGCTTCTAATTATTGCAAACAGATTTCAAGAACTCCTACCTGTTCTTTCCCATCCCTTCCAATCAGGCTTTCAACACTCCACCAGAAATGTCAGAGGGGCGGTGACAGTCACATTAGCCGCTCAGGGACCGAGAAAACCCAATATCAATGTTACTGAGTCTTGATGCAGAAAAAGCATTTGAGACATTTTCCTGGCCTTTCCTGAATGCCACTCTCGCACAAAGGCGATTTATACGTTTGTTCATGGAGTTCCTAGATCATATGCATTTGAATTCCACCACATCCCTTATCATTAACAGATGCACAATCATTGACACATTCAGAGGAGCAAAGAAGGTTTTCCCCATGTCACCTATATTATTTAACCTCTCCATTGACCCTCTTCTCTATTACATTACTCAATCAACAGCTTTTCCGGGGATTTAAAAAGGCGAATGCGAACTAAAAATCACAGCATATGTGGACTACCTATTATTAGTGATTTCCCACCCAAAACAACATCTAGCTACTATTCTGCTGGAAATTAAAAGGGACAAGGGGATTTTATCAGGTTACAACATAAACACCGATAAAAGTGAAAGGGCTTTTTTAAAGGGCCCATCAAAGCCCTTGTGTTCAGCCTTGCACCAAATTCGGTGGTGTACCTCCAGTTTAAATATCGGGGCACCCTACTTGAGAAACTCAAGTAAAATCTATACTGAAAATATAACCAAATACCTTGCGGCACTCCAGCAAACTCTGAAAGCGGGGAGAACCCCACATTTTTTTCATGGAGGGCAACCTTTTTAAAAGATGGTGGAGATCCTGGCTGCCATATTATTTCACATTTTTCCAAATTTATCTTAAACCTAAGGAAGAGAAGTTGATAAATGCTTTACTCAGGAAATTTATATGGGGTGGGAAGCGTGCACGTATCCCTTTTAATATTCTCCAGCAGCCTAAATTGTCTGGTGGACTTGGGTTTCCTCTAAAATATATAAAATTTGCGCAGTGAGTAGTACATGGCAGACTGGGGCTTCTAAACCAAAAAATTTACAAATAGCTTTTTTACAAAACTTTTTTTTTATGGAATTTCCTTTTGAACTTCTTGCATGTGCAATTTGATTGGGTCCCGTACTAATCATGCCAATCTGGTGAGCTTGGAAGAAACTTAGATTAATAAAAGGTCTATTCCCGATTTTCATTACATTGTCTTGGTTAAACCTGGCTTCCGGTGAGCCCCTTTGACTTTAGGACACTACACAGGTTAGGCTTCACTAGTATTAAATAATGGATTGACCCTAAACTCGAAACCCTATTCTTTCTGGAACTTCAGATGTTATTCCCAGACCTCAGCATTCCCTGTTTTACCTACATACAAGCAGATAGCTACATCACGGAGGTTCTGTCATGTCCCAGCTATAGACTGGGACCCAGGCTTTGACAGGACTGTCTTCGGACCCCTGACGAGATGATCACATTTATGCATGATTTACCGCTATGTCTTGAGAAACATTGAATATGAACGAACTGCGCTACAACTTCCTGAGTGGGAAATATCCAATCCAACTCTGACTCCATGGCTAGTCCTCTTGGCACTTGCATACCCATATAGATTTTTCCCCGTGGCTAGATATATAGAAATGACTTTAAAAATTGCTCATAATGCATACTTGATGCTGACTAGGGGCTACAAAATGGGAATTTACACCTCCAGTGCATGTTTCAAATTTGGCTCTTTAGACGATAATATTTATCACTGCCTATGGGACTGTCCAAAGATCCAGCAACACTAGAGAAGTATAGCCTCCTGCATACAACACTACTTAATACACTTCTTCACTCCAAATGCCCCATGGGCAATTTTTGGCTATACTGACAGGGACATCACAGATCTTACTTTAAAAGAAATTAGGCTCCTGCATGTTTTGTCAGCTGCAGCAAAAAAGGCTATATTACAGGTGTGGATCCAGCCGGTGGGCCCTTGATCAAACTCTTTCTGGACACACTTTTTTTCATTTTAAAAATGGATTGGATTGAGGCTGCTCAATGGAAAGAAAAAAGAGTCAATCAGGAAGGTTATACACACCTTTTACCGATTAGGGAAAAATTACAGTCAAACTTTGGAACTACTAGTTGGTACCTAGCACAACAGCTAGGAGGCACGGACCCGATTAGTCTACACCAGTGTTTCTCAACTCCAGTCCTCAAGACCCACCAACAGGTAAGGTTTTCAGGTTTTTCCTCAGCATTGCACAGGTGATATCATTATTGTCAGTGTTTAGGGGGGGGGAGTCCTAAAAAAACTTTGCCCTTTTGGGTGGGTCTTTAAGGACTGGATTGGGCGAAACATTTGGCCCTACACGTCATCAACGGGAACCGCCGGTTTCTAAATTATTTTACTGTGTTTTTAGAAAGGGCCCGTTTTTCCCATTTTAGTTTGGGGACTTTAGGGTAGTACTGAAACCACACCGGGGGCCTTTTCTCCCAGGGGGAAAAACCAGAGCTCAATTTTTTTTTTTGTCTTCCGTAAACTTTCCCAGAGGAACAGACATGTTTGGGAAATTATCTTCTTGGTATGGGGGAGAAGTGGGGGGGGGAACCGGGGGGAAACTTGGAGCGGGTTTTTTTTATTGTTTTTTGGGGTTTAAATTTGTATTCACATGTATAGTTTTCAAAAACCCAAAAGGGTTGTACTTTATTTTTACTTTCCTCCCTTGGTACAAGGGTTTATTTGGGGAACGGCATTGGGCCTTTTCGAGTTCTTTATTTTTTGGGTTAGCAGTTATATTAAATTTGGGTTTTTCTTTTTATATGGATTTTTCCCTGAGTGCACTATTGCTTCTATCTGTACTGGTACCTCAATACTTAATGTAATTTTGTGGACTTTCATGAAATATTTGTTTTCATAGAGGTATGCGTATGTTGTACTTTGTAATCCCTATTTCGGAAGCGAATGTTTAAAAAAAATAGAAAAGGGTTTGGGTTTTTTTTTAAATGATCCCAAACACATAATAAAAAAAGAAAATTTTTTGATACTGTTTAGATTCGTATCAACCTGTGTTTGGAACATTTTACTTTTAGCAAAGAGTAAGTTTTAAAAACAAAACCCCCGCAAACAGGGAACAAGCACTTTTTTTTTCCAAATTAGAATTTACACCCCTCATTTGTCTATGTGGTGGAAAAATAAAAAAGTTTTTTGGTTTTGGGGAAAAGGGGCGAGGAGGGAAAAAACCACTGGGGACAAAAAAAACAGTAAGCGGGTTTTTAAAATTGTTTTGTTTTGCTTGAAAAATTGGTTACCCAAAAAAAGGGTTTGGCAAAGGAGTAAAAAGGATAGAGATGAATTATATGGCCAACAGAGTTGAGAATGCATTGGAGGAGGGCAAGAGTGTTGGGCAGGAGGCCACAAAGAAGAATGTTGCAGTGAGAGATGACAAGGGCATGAACTAGATAACATGAATACTTCAATGGGTGTGGTGTCATTACTTATTTTCCCTTTTGGGTTTTAAAAGAGACATGCCAAAGAAAAGTTTAAAAGGGGTTTGGGGCTTACTATGCTGGGTTTTTAAAAGAGCCAAAAAACCAGTTCGGGGTCATATTTCTTGTTCAGGCTGCGGGTGGTTTTATAGAAGTGATTGGTATATCAGCACTGCTATTCCTAGCTATTGCTGTCACAGTGTCATGACTGCTAGAGATTTATAAACTGTAGTGCACTAGGCTATATAGCTCTAAATGCTAAAACAAGATAAACAAATTTCTGTGCTGCCCGATAAACCCCCAGCAAGGGGGGATCACAAAGGCCGGGCAGGGCTGCTTTGGGGTAAATTTAGAGCGAATGGGGTGGTCAGTTACCTAGGAGAAAAATTCCTTTGTAGTTAAAACTAGCAGTAGCTAAACTGTTCTTTATCTCCTAAACAAAATCAGAACAGCATTTTTACTTTGGGAATTTGTCTTCATGGCCCTTTTTCAAATATGAAAAACTAATCTTTTTGGGGGAGAAAAAAAACCTTTAAAATTTTTAAAAAAAATTGCCCTTTTTTTCTTTTCTATCACTAGGTTAAATGAGTCATAATTTTTACATTTTTCTGTCGGTATGGAAAGTGTAAGGGCTCAATTTTTGCAGGACAAATTGTGTTTTTAATGGCACTATTTTGAGCTACATAAAATGCTTTATAAAATTTTTCGTAATTGTTTGGGTTTTGCTTTTCGGGTTTTGTTTTTATTGTGTTCACTATGAGGAATAAATGACAACATTATTCTATTGGTCAGTACATTATACCAACAACAATAAAAATTGATTGTTTTATTTCCCCTTTTTACTACTTTTGGAGGGATGCTTTTTAGTAAAAAAAATTGTTATTAAAAAAAAGGGATGTAGAACTGCCCCAGGGGTCAAAAAGCATTGAACAGTCAAACACCCTTTCCTTGTTGGCAAAACCTTATATCACAATGGGTGGAGAGTAGAGAAGGGTGAATTGATTCTAACGAAGAGGAAATTTCGTTTGAATTTCGGGAAAAATTCGGTTCGGAACGAAGCGAATTTGGGGTACTTCGGTGAACGAAGTGTGTTTTGATTGATAAATGGTGCACCCCTTTGGCGCTACTGGGGCAAAGCCTTGGGGGGAAAAAAAAGGGCTTGCTGCAGACTTGAAGGGTAAAGCCAATCAGGACGGCGGGATTTTTTGGACGTCCCGCACATTTAAGTCGGGCGCGACCCCGGGAGCCCACACCCCTCTCCTGTTGATAGGGAAGGTGCTCCCGGGGCTTTTTGCTCTTACGAGAATTGTTTTTTATATAGCGTTTTCTGTGGGGTGTCTCGCTTGTCTCGAGGACTATTCTTTTAAATGTTCTATTTCTTTTTTTTGGGGAATTGGATCTGAAATCCAGTGTGCGTCCACTGCAGCTGCATTCATTCATTTTCCAAGTGGGTCTAAGCCAAAATTCCTGCTGTATTCATTTAAAGAAACGCGTTTTTACAATACAAATAACACTTCATTTTTGGTGCTCAATTCTTTTTCGTAATTACATCCCGGGGGTTTAAATTAACGTTGTTTTGTGGTGTGCTGCCCAAGAAACCGTCTTTTTAACGCCAAAATTTTTACTTTTTTTTCCCGAGCCTAATTTTAAAGCAAAGGTTAATTACAACTTTTATCTCTTTTTGTGTGGCGTAGAAAACCGCAATTTTAACCCCTACAAAGCTACTAGTTTGGCGGCTCAATTCTTTGGCGCAATTTACATCCAGGGGTTAATTTAAACGTTGTTTTGCGGGTGCTGACCCCAAGAAACCCTCTTTTTCAACGCCAAAATATATAAATTTTTCCCGTTTGCCTAATTTAAGCAAAGGGTTAAATTAAACTGTATCTCTTGTTGGTGGCGTGAAAACACGAATTTTAAAAGCTAAAAGCTACTGTTTGTGCGGCTCAAATCTTTGGCGCAATTTATTTCCGGGGTTTTAAAACGTTTTTTTTGCTGGTGTGCTGACAAAAAAAACCCCCTTTTTCAACGCCAAAAATATATAATTTTTCCGTACCTAATTTACAAACAAAGGTTAATTACAAATGTATCTCTTGTTTTGGGCGTAGAAAACACGCAAATTTTAACACGCTACAAAGTACTAGTTGTGCGGGCCAATTCTTTGGGCATTTTTTCTCCAGGGGGTTTAAAATTTTAAACGTTGTTTTGCTGGTGTGCTGACAAAAAAACCGTCTTTTTAACCCCAAAAATTATACTTTTTCTTTAGCCTATTTTAAAGAAAGGTTAAACAACTGTATCTCTTGTTGTGTGGGTAGAAAACACGCAATTTTAACACGCTACAAAGCTACTGTTGGCGGGCCAATTTTTTGCCCCAATTTACACCAGGGGTTAATTTTAAACGTTTTTTTGTGGTTGCTGATAGTGTTGAGCGTTTTTTCGACCAAAATTGAAAAACGGGAAAGTTTTTTTGGTGATCAAATTTTCAGATCATGCGTAATTAAGGTTTAAAACTGTGCATATCTATTAAGATCGGCCTTTTCGGCGCTTCCTGTAATTTTGGCGGCCAGCAAATCATTAAAGAATTGGCGGGTGAGATGGTGTGGGGTTTTTGTTTTGGGGGGTGTGTATGGTTGCGATTGGCTGGAAAAAACACTTGACCCCGTTTACATAGAACAGGTTTCCCGTTCAGCCTTAGTGTCTCTCAGGGCTCTAGGAATGGAGTGCGCTTGCTTGGCCAAAATCTTAGCGAAAAATTTTTTTTTTTTGCCAGAGAAACCCCTTCTATTAGCTGTGATCCTTCCAAAATTTTGTTAGTTAGAGATTTGAAGTTTTTTTGTGTTAGCTAGAGAATTTTTTTAAAACAGATCTTCCCCGTAAAATCCAGGGGTGGGGGGGGGGCCCCCCGGGGTACACAGACAAGTCAAATTTAAAAACACTGGTAAAGTTCACCAAGACTTAGTGTGATTGACTGAAAATCTTTTTTATTTAAAAGTTTGCTATTGAAAAAATTTTTCCCGGTATTGGGAGCCGAACTTATTTGGTACCAAACATTTCTAGTAATGCAGGTCTCTTTGTTAGGTGCAAAAAATTTCCCCTTTTATTATCAGTTACATTTGATAGGTGTTCATTTTTTTTTTTACCCCCTTTCCCCGGTTGATATATCCACCTTGAGTTAAATTAAAATCCAGCTCTTGTGTCAGCAAGGTTGTTTGTTGGGCCAAAAATACCGTGTATATACGGAAAACATAAAAGATACGTGTTTTTTTTACTTTTTCGCACCAGCTTTGTTATTGACGTACATCCATGTAAATTTAAAACAGCAATTCTTAGTCACCCCAAAGGGGTTAAAGGTGCAAAAAATACCGTGTATTTTGAAAAATAAAAGTTACGTGTTTTGTGCTTTTGCGCACCAGCTTTGTTCATTGCGCAGCATCACGTTAAAAATTTAAAAAAGCAAATTTTTAGTCACCCCGGTGAATTGAAAGGGGGGCAAAAAAAAACCGTGTATTAT
>JAODAL010025882.1:0-57788 GCA_025379985.1 Phyllomedusa bahiana | reverse complement strand
TCTATCTGGCGGACCCCTTCACCACAGGGAGGAGTCATTACAGACAAACGCATCTGGTTTTCCAAGATATGTGGACGTTTGACTTTCGTAAGTAATCAGGCATGGATCTTGAGATGTTGTGGCCCCAATTCCCGAGGTAAACCCGTTAGTTCCCGGTTACTTCACATTCCCCTTTTTTAAAAAGAAATGGTCCTTTTGAAACCTTTTTTTTAAAAGATCTTTCTTACTGAAATTTTTTTTTTTTCTCTTTTCCCCAACAGTTCATTTGCGGGTTTTTGCTGGGGGAAGACAGCAATTTTTCATGACAACACCATATTCCCCATTTACTCCTTATCTTTAAAGTTTCGCTTTGTCAGGGGTTTTGGGGTCAGTTGCGTGGTCAGCTTTTAATTAGGCCCTTTGGAACAAAAAAGGGGTTTTTTAAGTGGCTTTCTCCCTCACAATTTTTAATAGTGGCTGAAAGTCACATTTAAATTTTTTGGGTCAGTTGCTGTGAGAACACAATAATCAGGCCCTTTTGGGGAACAAAAAATGTGGTTCAAAGTGGCTTTTCCCCCAAATTTTTAACAGGGGCTCAGAAGTCATTAAATTTTTAAATTTTTGGGGGGGTTTTGCTTTGAAAGCAGCATACTCAGGGCCTTTTATAAAAAAATGTTTTTTCTAACGACATTTGTTTTCACAAGTCCAATGGCTCAAGGGGATCTTTGAATTTTTTTGGGGGGATTTTGCTGTGACAGCGCTAACTACAGGTCCTATTTAAAAAAAGTTGTTTTAAAGCATTTTTCTTCACAATTGTCAAAAGGGCTCAAAGGGGAGGTGCTTTAGAAACAGGAATGGTAGGACATGTTATGGACACAATTTTTCAAATGATTTTTTTTGCAAGATCTTTAACATAGCTATCAAACCCGTATTGGCAACCCCTTTAAAACAAATTTAAAAAAAAAAACAAAATCATGATGGGGTTCCATCCTATTTTAAAAATGTTTTTCAGATCTAAATATAAAAAACTTGCATTTACAAAAAAGCTGGTAAAAAAATTCTCTGAATTTTACAAGGGAGGTACAGGAAAACTTTGGTTATTCAGAGGACAGGTTAAATGTAGGTTATTCAGAGGGCATGGAGTATGGGCCGGAAAAGAGAAAAAAAGAGACAAATTTTCCCCAGCCCCTTGAGTAAAATGGAAAAAAGAAGCCCAAAAAAAAGGAGTGGGGGGAACAGGAGCGTTAAACCAGTATTTCCAAGTGAAGTAATTGGTCCGCACTCATACGGAGGGGGAAGCGCTCCCGGACGGACGTATATTCCAGTGAAACTAAAATGGTGGTTCAAAGACTCCTTTTTCGCACTTTTTTAATCTGGGGGTCACGGGTTTGGGGCTCATGCTGGGGCCCCGGACGGAATGTAAATTTCCCAGTGAAACTAAAATGGGGGTTGAAAGACTCCTTTTTCCCGGGCATTTTTTTAATCTGGGGTCATGCGGGTTTTTGGGTCAGTGTGGCCCAGGACAGGTATAGTCAATGTCCATGAAAAAAATGGGGGTTAAAAGACTCCTTTTTCCGGCACTTTTTAATCTGGGGTTATGCAGGTTTGGGGCTCATGCTGTGGAGGTGCTGCGGCGTTGCGGGTGTGCCTGCGACCCGGCACGGGGGTCGCAGGGACATCTGTAACATCCCCCCCATTTTGGCCTCCCCTTTTTTGGGCCCCAAAAACTTAGAAAAGGAGACCCCATCCAGGATGTTCCTCCGGCTCCCAAACTGTCTCGGGGCCCAACCCCCTTCCCATCCACCAAAAAAAATCTTCCCCCCCTAACAGCTTAGTGGCCAAAATCTTTTTTGAGGGCAAAAACATTGGTGGAATCAGTAGGGAGAGGGGGGAACACAGACCGGGAGAAGCGGTTTGGGTGCCCGGCTTCAGTAGGGAGACTGGAAAGGGAGTTTGGGGTACGATGTTCGGGAGGGAAGGGGAGCTTGTGGGCCCACAGGATAATGCCCTCAGGACTTAAAAGGGGACCTAAAAAAGGGGGGACCCGCTTATAGGGGGGATTTTAAAAGGATATATTTGGCGGACACCCATACTTTTTCCCCCGGGGGAAAAGGGAAGGGGGGGGGGGTCTTTTTTTCTTGCCGCTTGGGTCTTATGGGGCAGGGGCCCTAAAGCGGGGACTGGCGGTCTCCCTCCAGACGCGGATAGGTCACAGACCAGACTGCCATAGCAGGGACATCGGAGGGGCGAGGGCAGGGAAGG
This sequence comes from Phyllomedusa bahiana, assembly GCA_025379985.1. Classification (NCBI taxonomy): domain Eukaryota; kingdom Metazoa; phylum Chordata; class Amphibia; order Anura; family Hylidae; genus Phyllomedusa; species Phyllomedusa bahiana. The sequence goes on along the minus strand of JAODAL010025882.1, from coordinate 55,547 downwards.
GGTGGGCGGGGATCCCGACCAAAGACAAGGGAAAAGGGAGATCCCCCAGTGGAATCAAGTCAGGAAATTATACGAAAATTCCCCCCAAAGGGGTGTAGATGGACCATATCTTGTTTGGCAGACGTGATGGCGGAGAAAAGTAGCTAGGACCTGATTCACCCTCTCTATTTGCCCATTGGTTTGTGGGGGGTCGCAGGGGAAAGCCCATTCCATTGCGAAGCGAGCAGGGGCCCTCCCCAAAATCTCGAAACGAAGGGACCCCCCCGGTCCGAAATTATGTAAGGGAAGTCCCTGCAGAGGGAAGAGTTTTTTAAAAAAAATGTTGGCGAGCGAGGGCAGAAGGAAGGCAGGAAAGGGGAAAAAAATGAGCCTTTTTTGGAAAAAAAACGGTCAGTGCCCACCCAGGCGGAAGTCATTATGGTCCAGGGGCAATTGGCCCAAGGACACTAGGCACGGGAAAGGGGTTTGGGGAGTAGTCCCCGGGTTTTAGGCGATGATTTGTTGGGGGCCACAGGTGGTGCAGGCTCCACAATCCTTTACATCGTTAGCGACACCAGGCCACCAGCAAAAACCGGGAAATCAGCGAAAAAAGATCTTCGTACCCCGGGGTGTCCACTTGGGGGAACAGTGCCCCATTTCAGGACCCTAAACCCGGGGAGCGCAGGGTGCAATACATCTTCCCTGGGGGTCCCCCTTTGGGGTTAGTGGGGCCACAGATATCAGCGTTCTGGGGACATATCCCGTGGAGCGACCTCTTTTTCCCCCATAACATCGGAGGTACGGGGGAAAGATCGGCCTTGAGGTTCTTTTCTGCCGGGGAAGGGGAAAATGTATTTAAAAAACGGGCAAGAACAGAGACCATCTCGCTTGCGGGGTTAAAACATTGCGCTGTTGGAGATGGGGGGAAATTTTTGGGGTCAGGGAAGATATTCGGGGGAAAACAAGCACCCTCCGGAGGTGGCCCCTTTTTCTTCTAGGGAAAGATTAATGGCTAAAAGTTCCCGACCCCCGATGGTAAGTTCCCTCTGTCGGTGAGAAGGTCCGGAAAAAGAACCCCGGGTTTCGATCTTGCCCTTGGGCCCCCTTTTTTGGGGAGCAGGGGCTCCGCCCCTTGAAGAGGCGTGACTTCAGAAAGAAGGGTTTCTCGGTATCTGGCCGGGTAACACCCGGGGCGGAGGCGAATGCGCCCCAACTTGGAAAAGGGTTCTTCGGGGGTCGGAGGCCACAGTTTCAGGGTTTGGGATGTTTTTTAGTAAGAGCCACAATTGGTGCTACCCAAAGTCGAAAAATGCGGGAAAAAATTGCCCCTAAAAATTTGCGAAGCCCAAGAAGTTTTTTTTGGCCCCCCAGGCAACGGTCGGGGGCCCCTGTGGCGGCGGAGTTTTTGGGGGTCATCCGAGACCCCTTATCAGAGTTATGTATTTCCCAAAGGAAGGGGGCTGTTTGGGGGAAAAGGCACTTTTCCAATTTTGCGTAAGAGGTTCTCGCGCAGGGGTTTCAGGACCTGGCGCACATGGACTGGTGGGATCCTAGATGGGGGGAAACCGGTGTCATCCAAGTAGACCACTACACAGACATATAGGAGGTCTCTGAAAGTCATTGACAAAATTTCCGGGGACGGCGGGCGTTTCATAAAACCCAAGGGGATACCCGATACTCAAAGTGCCCTCACGAGTATTGAAGGCCGTTTCCACTCCTCGCCTTCCCCCGGGCCGGGTGAGATTATATGCCCCGCAAAACCAATTTTGGGGAAGACCTGGCTCCCCGGGGACGGTCAAAGAGTTTGTGATTAAAAGGGGGGGTACCGGTTCTTGTTTTTGGGGTCTTTTTTAAACCCGGTAGTCAATGCACGGTCTCAGGATATCTTTTTCTCCCCAAGAAAAAACCGGCACCCGCCCGGGGAAGTAGATTTGCGGAGAAAAACCCCTTTTGTGATTTTTTTCCCGTAGGCGACATCGCCGAGTTTCGGGTACGGGAGCGGGTAGACCCCTACCCCGGGGGGGATAGTCCCGGGGGAGCAGGTCAATGGGGGCAAAACATATGGGCGTGAGGAGGAAATGCTAGCTCGTTCTCGGAGAAAAAAGTCTTGGAAATCGGATAAAATTGGGTAAGCCAGGTGTGGGTTGAGAGAGGACTGCGGGGGCTGGGGCGCACCCCGGGGGGGTGCTGAAAGACAACGAGACTGGAGTCCGGGCCCCAGCGCAAAACTTTACCCGTCTTCCAATCCAGATAGGGGGGTGACGCTGTAGCCAAGAAGCCCAGTAGAAACGCCCAGGAAGAAAAGGGTAACACGAAGAAAGTGATCCTTTTCCCCGTGCAGGGTTTCCTATTTGTGGACCCCTGGTTCGTCCGGTGTGGATGGGTCACTTAATAGTTCACCTGAGGAGGAGATGACAAGGGTGGTCTAGGCGGACCCCCGAGAGACGATATTGGTCACCAAGAAGAAACCCAAAACTCCCACCCATCCCGGAAACCAGGAAGCCCACCTCGGAACGAGATTCGGTTAATGGACATGCCAAGGTGGAGCATGAGCCGGGAAGGGATTCTACACCAGGGGGCGCCTCTCCACGAACCCAGGTGCTGCGTTTCCCGGGGCGTTGGCGAAGGAGTGGGCAAAACCCTACGGAAGTGTTTCGGAGCTGCCGCGTAAAACAAACTTCTGCTCACGCCGTCGGGGAAGCTCTTGTGGGGGAAACAGGGGGGTACGTCCACTTGCATCCCCTTCCAAGGCGGTGGGAAAGAGGCAGTGGGGGACGCTGAAACCTGGCCAAGACGGGGTAGCCCACTGTTTGACTGGTTGCCCTGGGGAGCTCTCCCGCTCTCCGAGAAACGGATGCTATGCGGGTTGCCCGGTGGATGAAGCTCACTTAACACGTCGGAAGGTCCCCGGGGGGCGAGGGCTCCTTAATCTGGCCGGGGACCCCTTTTGAACGTGGCACACAAAAGCTGCATCATTCCAAGCCAATTCAAGGCTAAGGTCGAAATTGACAGGTAGTCACCAACGGAGGGGTTCCCCCGCTGAGATTTAACAAACCGGTTTCAGCAGACAGGCGCGGGCGCTCCCCGAAAAAACTCCGCGGGAATCCTGCAAGAATTGCTAGACAGCTGTGTGGATCGCCCCGGGGCCCAAAGTGGAGTCGCCCAGGGCCCGGCATTCCCAGAGAGGAGACGACCCGAAGGCCCCCTTGGCCCTTTTGGACGGGAACTGCCAGCCATAAGTTCCACTGGAGGGCCCCATGGGGGATGAACCCCCCCCCTTAGAGTCCCCCCTCAAACTTCGTCGGCAGGACAAACGGGGTTTAGGGCCGGCGGGTGTCCCCCGGGAAAGACTGCTGTGTTGAGCCACCCGCCGTTTGTTGTTGCTGATGGCCAGGAGCTGCTGATCATAGTAGTCAATTGGTTAGCTGTTTCGTTGCTGCGTGATTGCTTAGGGTTGCTGAGCCAGGTGGTAGTGAGGGCGGAGACGTCGGTAGAGGCACCTTGGCGGGATCCATGGGAATGAACTGTTTCGGATTTGGGATGGGTCCTCTGGACCACCACAAGCGATGGTATAAGCCACGCCAGGAGCGAGTCTAAGTGGTCCGGTTTTTCGAGAGCCGCCGCAAAGCGGGGTGGGCTTGCTGCGGCGGATTCTACCAGGCGTCCCCCGACGTGACTTGCTTTTGGTGGCAGCCGGGTGTTGCGCGGTACAAAATTCGTTTTAAGCAGGCCATAGTCGGGGACGGCAGAAGGGCAGGGAAGGGGGCAATGGTTGTGATCAGGGACGGAGGCAGAAGGGACGGTACACAGTAAAAGGAACAAAACACTTTAGGAAAAAGCTTCCTCCTTTGGCAAAGGGCATATCGATTCGGCAAAGGTCCCGGGGAGAGGCAGTCTTAAATGGTCCTTTCCCGGGAGGACCAAACACCGACGCACTGCCCTTTAAAAATTTTCCCCGGCAGTGCCGCGCGCGCGGGGGGCGCAGGACACCTGAAAAACAGGGTATTTTTGTCAGTGAAACTAAAATGGTGGTTCAAAGATTCCTTTTTCCGGGACTTTTTAATTGGGGTCATGCAGGTTTGGGGCTCAGCTGTGGCCCCGGAGGGATGTCAAAGTCCCGTGAAACTAAAATGGTGGTTGAAAAAACTCCTTTTTTTTTGGCACTTTTTAACTGGGGGCATGCGGTTTTGGGGGCTTGTGGCCAGGACAGGGGTGTCTATGTCCCGTGAGATAAAAATTTGGGTTTAAAGATCCTTTTTCCGGGACTTTTTAAATCTGGGGGCATGCGTTTGGGGCTCTGTGCTTCCGGACGGGATATTCAATGCCCTTTTTAAGTAAAATGAGGTTCAAAACTACTGCTTCTGGCACTTTTTAAATTTGTGGCCCGGGGATGCGGTTTTTAAAGGGCATCTGTGGTGCAAAAACAGGGGTAGTAAAAGGGCTGTGATTTTTTTCCTGTGGCTTTTATAACCAAGGTGTTGCCCAAGATTTGCACGTATTATTTGACTGTTGTGGATGTTTAAATTCCAGCTTCTCCAGCCCTGTTTGGGTGTAAGAATGAAGGTGTTTTGGTCTCCCATAGACTTTAATGGTCATCGATCATAATCTATCATCGACCATCGAATATCTTGTCGATGATGGTCGGCTATCGACCATCGACCGATGTCGTTGGCCAACGTAATCGCTCAACACTACTTAGTTGGCATGGCCGGGGAGCAGGTCAACCTTGTCCTCAACCCGTCTCTGTCCCGTTCAGTTCCCTCAGCTAGAGAACTACTATGTGGTGTGGGTTCTGTGCCACTATACAGCAAGGACGAACTCTTTGAGGACAGTCAGCAGCTACTTGGCAGCGAAGAGGTGGGGCAGACATCCGCTGCTTCTTGCAGTAGGTGGAAAAGTATTGATGTGGAGAGTGGCATGGGAGGTTATGTTGCAAGCGGTCAGGCTCTGCATACTGAGACCGTTGAGGAGGACAGCATTGACAGGCAAACAGAAATCAATGACAATGTAGCCGATCGTTCTTGGGAGCTGGGTGAAGCAAGGCTTCATCATCATCATTGGGAGGGTGTCAGCTTGCACATCAGGCAGTCAGCAAGTCGGTAGTGTGATAGTGTGAGTCAGCAGGGTGGAAGCAGTGCGAGGTCGGGAGCCAAACGGCCAAGTGGTAGACCACCCGCTTCGCATGTCCAAGAAAGTAGCGGAACAGGGGCTCACCGAGGCAGTGGCGGTAGTACTCACTCTGCGGAGCGTTGGCGGTAAAATCACCTACTCGGCTGTGTGGCAGTTTTTTGCTAAGACACTGGAGGAGCCGAACATGTGTATATGTAGAATCTGTGGGCAGAATGTGAAGCGTGGCTATGGAGCTAACGTTTGCACCACGGCCCTGCGTCAGCACATGCAGCGTCACCATCCAGTTGCCTAGGAGAAAAGTGTCTCAGACGTAGTGGTCCATTCCTCCGCAGCAACAGCAGCAGCACCCAGTAGCACGCATGCCATTTCAGCCAGTCAAGGCTCCACCACCTCTGCCGAAGGGAGCGGTTTGTCTTTCCAATCATCTACCGGTCTAGATGCTCCTGCTCCTCGCCACTCATGGTGCCAGCAGTTGTTCACTAAGGTGATTGCCAAGAGACAGCAAAATGCGTCCAGCCATCCTAAGGTGCAGAAGCTGACCGAGCTCTTGTCCAAGTTGTTGGTACTGCAGTCCCTCCCTTTCCAAGTGGTGGACTCTGCACCGTACAGAGAACTAATGGCTTGTGCTGTGCTGAGGTTTAGAGTCTCAAGCCAATATTTCTTTTCCAAAAAGGCAGTACCAGCCCTGCACAAATATGTAAAACAGAAGGTTGGCCAGTCCTTGAGCCTATCGGTGTCTTCCAAGTTGCACGGCAGAGCAGACGTGTGGGGCTGTAACTACGGTCAGGGACAGTACATGTCCTTTACGGCCCACTGGGTGAATGTGCTTCCTGCCCAGCCACACCAGCAACTTGGACAGGAGATGCCGCTTTCTCCTCCACGTTGTCAAACTGCTGATCCTGCGCCAATGTCTGCCTCCTCCTCCACCACCACCTCAGCCTCCACAAGTCTAAATGCTGCTCCATCATAATACATGTGCAGGGCACAGCGGTGTCACATAGTTCTACACCTGGTTTTCCTGGGCAAACAAAGTCACACAGGGGAGTAACTGCTCCGTGTCATGCAACATGAAATCAATGTGTGGCTTTCTCCGCAACAACTGCAAATCGGAACCATGGTGACAGACAATGGAAGGAACATGGTGTCTGCGCTGTACCGAGGAGGGCAGAGCCATGTGCCCTGCATAGCGCATGTGTTCAATCTGGTTGTCAAAAGGTTCCTCAAGTCTTCCACCCATCTGCAAGACATTTTAAAAATTGCCAGAAAACTGTGCATGCACTTCATCCATTGCTACAAAGCCAAGCACACCATCCTTGAGCTGCAGTGGTAGAACGGCCTCCCACAACATAGGCTGATATGCGATGTTTCCACCCGTTGGAATTCCAGCCTCCATATGTTAGACCGACTGTATGAACAGAGTAAGGCCATTTTGATTTCAGCCAGTGGCAGCTCATGCATGACACCTGCCGTTTGCTCAGGCCCTTTGAGAAGGCCACTTTATTTGTCAGTCGCCAGGAAAGGATGAAAAGTCATTCCACTGCTTCTATCCGAAAAGTGCGCAAACTGCGTCAGAGTATGGAGACAACACTCATGGCCACGTGGTCTGGTAGGGGCTGAACGGGAGGAGGAAGGAGGAGAATTGGAGCACAAGCATGCGGTGAAATATAGTTTTTTCACTCAGTGAGGGAGAGGAGGAGTAGGAGCAGCCTGGGGAGGAGAAAAAAGGGGGAAGATGGGGAAAAATGACCCAGAAAACACTGGGCATTTAAACAGTGGAGATGGAGGTGGGAGCCACAATCACTGTGGATGGCCCACACATCGATTTGCCTCACTAGTACAGCCGAATGGTCACCATCCGGCAGAGGGAACTTTGGCTTCCACCCTTTGGGCCCACTGCGGTCCAAAAAAAGCCTTTTTTTTTCCACCCGCTGGAGGGGAAGAGAAACCCAAGAATATATAAAATCCCATGTATCAGTTGGCCCTGCCTACTGCCACGTTCACTCCCTACAGGTCTGACGGGGGGTTTTTCATCGCCCCTTTTACCCCCTGCCATTGCTGCTATAGGGGGGGGGGTAGGGAGCAGTACCGTTCCCTTAGCACAGCCCAAACTGGATTGATGAGCAGCTTCCTTCACCCCCCCGTGAGGAGAGTATCACCAGCAACAGCGCAGGACTTGACGACCCTAACCACAGATGGTGCCTAATTGGAAAACTCTGTCCACCACAAAAAAAAAGATCGGCTGGACTACTGGGCACCAAAATGGATGTGGGCCGCAACTTTCCGATTTGCTTGGAGAAACTGTCCTCCCCCCCCAAAAGTGTCAAAGAGTTTGGGGTTCAGTGCTGCAGGGGGCCCTAGTTTTCCCCAAGAAGAACTACTTGTCCAACCGAAATGTGGAGAGACTAGCTTTGCAAGATGAATCAGGCGTGGATCAGGGCCCGGATTCCACACATCAAGCCTTATCCAATTTAAACAGCCCTGCAATCACCAAACTTTGAGAAATGAGTTTGGGTTCAAACAAATGCCTCAGACATTTTGCTCCCTTGCCAACCCCCCACTTTACCAGGGGGTTGATATTGCCACCCACCCTCCACATTGTGTCATTGTGCCAATCTGTGGGGGCCTACTCATGCGCCCACCTCTATCTTTTTCTTGTACCACCTTTTTGCCTACTCCGTTGCTGCCCCTCCAAAAATTTTTCCTTGGCCCCTCGACCTCATGTTGCGCTGCTGTTGCTTTCCCCACCCTTTACACTCTGTCATTGTGCCAATTTTGGGGCCCAGATGTTCTGCCACCCCACAACCGACATTGTGCCACTCGTGGCCCAGTGAGTTGCTGCCACCTTCTCAACCCGTCTTTTCCACTCTGGGCTATGAAAATTTCTACCACCTCCACATTCTGTCATTGTGCCACTCTGTGGCCTACTGATGTTGCTGCCACCTTCTCAACCTGTCCTTTGCCACTCTGTGGTCTAGTGATGTTGCTGCCACTTCCCCACTCTGTGATTGTGCCACTCTGTGGCCTACTCATGCTCCTGCCTACTGACCACTCTCTCACTCGAACACCCTGTGGTTTCCTAATGCTGTTTTCACCCTCCACCACTCTATGAAGTTGCCACTATGTTTGGTTTTCCCCTTCTTTTAATCTGTCAAAAGGAATGAAAAGGATCAGGATTGTCTGATGATTAGGTAGCCAAAAGCAGGAGTGGATACAGGACATAGGATACATGCAAATATCCCATTTACTGGTCATCTCTGTCTTGGATCAACTACTGTTTGTTTTTGGCTTCAGCAATGCTGATGGATTATTGACTGATTGAAAGCAGACACTGACGGATGAAAGGAAGGGCAACATAATCAGTGATGTCAATTGCCACCGACACCCTCTCCACTCTTTTGGGGGGCTCTACAGTTATCAGAGTTTAACAGAGCAGGTTCTGTCATAATCTGTGGAATCATCTGATGTCGGTGTAAAAGGAGTGCGCTATATGACACTATTGTAGGATCTTAGCCTTCAGCACAGTTCTTTCCAGCTGGGGCTGACATTACCTTATCATGCTGCATACCCGCTTCAATTATTTGGTTAGTTTTGCCCCTGTAACTGCCCAGAGAAGTGAAGTGTGAAGCGATTCTAATAGCGGCGGCTGTCATCTACGTGTCATACTAAAACACAACATTGTATGAAGACCAAACCACGTTCCCTATGCATATTTGAGCATGGCACAATGTTCTACAACACCCTACAGGCTCTCCGCAGCCACGAAATAGCTGTTCTTTAACGCGATTCGCCGCAAATAAATTCGGGTCGAAACTAATTTTTGATGAAAATTCGTCGAACCTGTCAAATCGAATTTTTGAGAAATTCTCCCTTCTCTAATGAGGATTTTACTCAGGTATTTTCGACACATACTCTCAGTGCCGACACAGAATTCACTTGTCAATTCTTTGTGTAGTTTTAAATGACGACCATTAATAAGTGTAGGAGGCAGAATATCTGACTTGGACATTTGCCGTTGTTTCTTCATTGGAATTCCGAACTTAAAATTTCTGACAAGGAAACTAAGCTGTTTTGCCGCTAACACTTTCAGCACTGAAAATGCATTGTGTGTATTTACCCTTAACTCTCTTGGTGCCTAAACCTCCACACTTTTCAATGCAGGTTGACTCCAACTATTATGAACACAAAACACAGCTTGGCTGGAACCTACCTGTCTTAAAAGTTTGTACAGGGTTATAAGCATACATGCCAACTCTCCCGTTTTTGGCAGGGGGTCCCGCTATTTGGGGTCCCCCCCCCGCCCTCCCGGGGGAGTTGGCATTCCTCCCGCCGCCAGCAGGTGGCGGGGGTTCTTTAAATTATCGCGCCGCAAGAGTAGCGCTGGCGCGCTACTCTTGCGCCGCCGGGCCGCACCTGCAGGCGGGTGAAGCGGCCGCAGCAGCCGCTCACCCGCCCAGCGCGTCTCACTGTGCGGGGAGGAGGGATCGTTCCCCTCCTCTTTCCTCCCCCTGTATTTCCGGCGCCGTTGTGCGCCGGACATACAGGTCAGCGGCGCAGGGAAAGTGACGCGCGGCTGCACTCCCTCCCCTGCATCGCTGAGGAGATCGGGCAGGAGCTGGCCGCGCTGCAGGAGCCTGGTCAGGTGCGTGGAATTTATTAGTTTATTTTTATTAACTAGATGGGGGGCTCTACCTGGCTTCTAAAGGGGGCACAGTGGCTACTAAAGGGGGCAACTACCTGCTACTAAAGGGGGCATCTACCTGGCTACTAAAGGGGGCATATACCTGGCTACTAAAGGGGGCATCTACCTGGCTACTAAAGGGGGCAACTACCTGGCTAACAAAGGGGGGCACTACCTGGCTACTAAAAGGGGGCACTACCTGGGTATTAAAGGGGGCAAGTACCTGGCTACTAAAGGGAGCAACTACCTGGCTACTAAAGGGGGCATCTACCTGGCTACTAAAGGGGGCATCTACCTGGCTACTAAAGGAGGCACTACCTGGCTACTAAAGGGGGCACTACCTGGCTTCTAAAGGGGCACTACCTGGCTACTAAAGGGGGCACTACCTGGCTTCTAAAGGGGGCAACTACCTACCTGGCTACTAAAGGGGACACAGTGGCTACTAAAGGGGGCATCTACCTGGCTACTAAAGGGGGCATCTACCTGGCTACTAAAGGGGGCATCTACCTGGCTACTAAAGGGGGCACTACCTGGCTACTAAAAGGGGCACTACCTGGCTACTAAAGGGGGCAAGTACCTGGCTACTAAAGGGAGCAACTATCTGGCTACTAAAGGGGGGCACAGTGGCACAAAGGGGGATCTACCTGCTACAAGGGGGCATCTACCTGGCTACTAAAGGGGGCACTACCTGGCTACTAAAAGGGGCACTACCTGGCTACTAAAGGGGGCAAGTACCTGGCTACTAAAGGGGGCAAGTACCTGGCTACTAAAGGGGGCAACTACCTGGCTACTAAAGGGGGCACTACAGGGCTACTAAGGGGGGCACAACCTGGCTACTAAAGGGGGGCACTACCTGACTACTGAAGGGGGCACTACCTGGCTACTAAAGGGGGCACTACCTGGCTTCTAAAGGGGGCAACTACCTACCTGGCTACTAAAGGGGGCAACTACCTGACTACTAAAGGGGGCACTACCTGGCTACTAAAGGGGGCACTACCTGGCTTCTAAAGGGGCAACTACCTGGCTTCTAAAGGGGGCCACTACCCGACTACTAAAGGGGGCAACTACCTGACTACTAAAGAGGGAAACTACCTGACTACTAAAGGGGGAAACTACCTGACTACTAAAGGGGGCAACTACCTGGCTATTAAAGGGGGCAACTACCTGACTACTAAAGGGGGCAACTACCTGGCTACAAAGGGGGGCATCTATCTGGCTACAGAGGGGGCATCTACCTGGCTACAAGGGGCATCTACCTGCCTGTAAGGGGCACTACCTGGTTATGGGGGGCTACTACCTGGCTATAAGGGCATCTACCTGGCTGTCTTCCAAAGCCGTTATGCAGTTAGGCGGAGTGGTTGTGGCTTTTTGAAGGGGCGTGGCACACAAAAAAGATGGGCGTGCGCCGCCCTCTTTAATCTCCTGCTTTTCCATTTTCAAAAGTTGCCAACTATGGTTATAAGAGGCAGTCTGGACTCATACCTGCTTCATCTTGCTCCATTGTAAAAAAAATTCACTGTAAAGTCAGTTAGAATACAGTGAATAAGGGGAGGCAGGCAGCTCCAGTACACTACACACAATATACACAGTTCACCCAATACACTGTAGTAAATCCATTGTAAATTCAGCTGGATTGGCGTGAGTTAGACAAGACAGACTGCAGTTCGCTGTTAGTATGAATGTTACATAAAAAATTTTCCTGCACATTGCACATGTAAAATCTGCCGCAGAATACAGTGTAAAGCAAGTAGATAAGATTTTAAAATGTCATCCATTATGCTGCAGATTTTTTACAACAGAATAGAGTCAGTACCTAGGGCGACATGTCTGAACGCGTCAGTTTCACTTTTTTTGCATTAAATGCCCCAAAAGTGAACATGTCGAACATGTTTGGTGCACTGTGTACCAGATCAGACACTTTGTAATGCGCCAAATATGTGGGGGTGTTCTGAGGGCGGTCTGTGGGGCGTTTCGCACCACATTCGTAATATTAGACACATTTCTGAGTGTGGGACGGCAAAACGAGGCACATAACTGCATAATCAGCCACACCAATTTAAATGTGGCCTGCCTGAGCCTGAGTAGTCGTAATGGAACTAGATTTGCCATTAGGGCAAAAAATTTCCCTTATTTCTCAACTTTTACCAGTAAAGTAATAAAACGTAATTTGTGATAATTATCAAACTATATAAAGTTAAGTTACATAAATTTAATGATAAATTATATAATATAAAAAAATATCAAATTAGATAATATTCCAAAAATATTAAATGATCTCCTATAAAATGTATTTAAAATTAATACAATCTAAAATTAATTTAAATTCAATAATATAAATTAATTAAACCAATACAGCATGTACCATAAATCCCGTTCTCAATTATCTGTTTTCGCAGCCATTATCGAATTCTGCCATTTTTTATACACGTTTGGAGCATTATTAATGCGCCAAAGTACCGTGGCACGCCAAACACATATGCTAGGCACCCCAAAACTTAGACGCAAGTTTCATACATGTGGTCCCTAGTGTCTACCAAGATAAGTAGATACTAGCTTACTGACTTTATTCTTGCAGAGATGAGGCAATAAAAGGCAGCCCTCCCTCTGGAGTCAGTAATCTAGCCTGATATGGTGTGTCAGGTGAACTGGTGGTGTCAGGTGGTTTATGCTCCCCTATCTGGGAGCAGGATGTGATATGCCGGGCTAAATTGCACTTAGGATGGGGTGAAGAAATCACCAATAACCAGTGCCTGAATATACATAAAGCTATAGCATAAAGTTCTATATAGAAAACTACTGAATAATAGTCTTGTAATTACCAAATAACACCACTACTCAAAACCAGAATCCCGATACTGTCACACCTGGAGCACATATCATCACTGCTGCTGTATCACGCCTCCTGAATAGCTGATGTGTATATACAGTGCTCATTGCGTGCTGTATATACAATCGGGAAGCATCCCTGTCTTCTCCCAGAGAAGCAGCTGCTAACTCTGCGCAGCCATTATAAAATGGCTGGGCAGAGTAGATGCCGACAATTGCTCTGTTTTTACAGGTGGACGAGGCAGGCAGCAGCCTGTGGCTCATCAAGGGGGCGGATCTCACCTCTGGGCAGGGGAGGTGAGACCCGCCCCCCCTGGATGAGCCCTAGGATGCTGCCTGCCTCGCCACCTGTAAAAAATGGCCCTCGGGATATAGAGAAAGAAGCTGAGCCCCCTGATACACAGTTTGAGAATGAGCATGAGTATAACACAAGGAAATTTCTGACAGGTCTCCTTATGAGACAGTGGAAGTCCTGCTTCCCCGTCTAGACACAGTGATTAATCCAGGCATCCTCAAACTGCGGCCCTCCAGCTGTTGGGAAACTACAACTCCCATCATTCCCACTGTTACAGAGTATATAAATGCATGATGGGAGTTGTAGTTTCCCAACACCTGGAGGGCTGCAGTTTGAGGATGCCTGGATTAATCATTGTGTGTACAGACTAATGTAATGTAATGTAATGGCCAGGACCAGAGCTAACTCTGATCCTGGTCATTTAACCTTGTCGATGATGTGGTCAATAGTGGTCATGGTATCTACATGGTTGTCAAAGGAATGGGGCTTTTCTGTCACCCATTAGCACACCTGCAATGTACTTGGGTGTACTGATGATTATCATTGCAACCAGAAGCCAAATAATAGCCACTGGGACTGCCATGTATGGAAGCCTTCTAGAGCCTGCTGTTGACGAAGCCTAACAGGCGATTGTCATAGTATATAGCAGTACTGAATTTCTATGTATTATGGAAGTGAACTAACGATTACATAGTAAAGCCCCACAGTGGGCCAAAAAAAACAGAAAAAAAAGTTGAAAAATGTAAGTGGGAAAAAAAAATCACACACAGAACACCTATTTCTCCATAAATACTTTATTTTGTAAAAGAAAAATAGTAATAAAAAAAAGATACACAGAATTGGTATTGTCACGTCCAAGTCAATCCTGTCTATAAAGTCATGTTATTTATTCCATACAGTGAACCGTGCAAAAAGAAAATCAGAATTGAATTTTTTGACAGGATCTTGTCGTAATATTGGCAAATTTTTATAAAAAACCTTTTTAACATCCTCAAAGTCCTTACTGAAAGCTGTGGAAAAAAACAAGCTATTATTTTTTTTTTTATCTTTTGTAGTAGTTCTTTATTTTGGAAACAGTTTTTTATTTAGCATAGAGGCTGGCCACATTGCAACTTAGCCAGGAATATTTGTCTGACCATTCAAATTCTGAAAATACTTGTAAAACACTAGTACTGTCTTTTAAATAACCGGGACACACTGCACCAAAAGTTGTAAATATTTGTCTATCCAAGTATTTAGTTTCTCACTGAGTGAATTATTACTTTCAATTATAGGTCGTAAGTTTGGAGGAAAATCATTCCTATGGATTTTGGGTTCACCATAAAATATGGGAACCACGGGGTTATTAGTTTATAAATAGTTTTTCTGTCTAGCAGTAATAGCTCCCAATTTAACTCTTTCTAGGAGATCATTCAACTTTTTCTGTATTATTTCTGTGGGGTCTGTGACCAATCATTCAGTATTTTTATCACGTTTTTTGTATAATTCCGAGTCTAGAACCACTGTTACTCCCGCTTGTCTGCCTTTTTAATCACCAAAGTTTTATTATTCTTTAGTTATTTTAGGGCTAAACACTGTTTTTTGTGTCATTTATGTAAAACCTTTTTTGTTGTATTTTTTTAGGTTCGTAAGATCTCTTTCTATTGCATTTTGAAATGCATCAAGAGCAATAACTCTAGATTTAGTGGGGTAAAACACAGGATTGGACATGTGTTGTACTGTATTAGTAACCCTAATCTCTGAACCACTTTCCTCAATTTAATCATTTATCATATTAAGTCTAATTCGTTCATTGATCATTAAGGTTATCATGTCCCATTAGGGATGCGCCATTTTTTTGGTGTATTTTGTGTAAAAACAACTGTTGACGCCCTATTCTCTATATAAATTAACTGTCGTAAACTACGCGCATTTTACGCCAGGCATGACACATTTGAATGTGTGATACCTCTTTTCTGACATGTCGCCCTAAATGTTTATTCTCATTACTCTAATATTTCTGTGTTTCTTCCTCAGTTTCTGAAACCTGCTTGTCCCATTTTGATGAAAAAAATCTCTTAATAGTAAACAGTCTATAGAAACAATTCACATCCAAGATAGTTCTAAACAGGTTAAATATCTCAGTTGATACAAAGTTAAGTCCCACATTACATAGAAAACCTATGGCTTGTGTAGCATGTTCCCAGGAGAGTAACGCCAATTGAATGGTGCCGATGTCTATATTTTTCTTTTTGTGGCTTAACTAAATAACCCTAATCTTCTTAATAGATCTGGGTATTGCAGCCCGCCTTTGAACCTGTTAAAGCTCTACAATGTCTTTCCTGTACACTTATGCCCAAAACTGTACACCTTATTCCATGTGTGGTCTAACTAGTAACTTGTATTACGGGAAAATTATGTTCTCATCATGTGCATCTATGCCAATTTTAATACATCCCATGATCCTATTTGCCTTGGCAGCTGCTGCCTGACACTGGCTACTACAATTAAGTGTTTATTGTCCACCAGGATTCCCAGTCCTTCTCCATGTCACTTTTACCCAATGTTTTTCCATTTAACATGTAAACATGGAATGGATTTTTCCTCCCCATGTGCATAACCTTGCATTTATCTGTGTTAAACCTCATCTGCCATTTCTCTGCCCAGGTCTCCAACTTATCTAAATGCCTTTGTAATAAAACATCCTTTATTGTGCTAATTACTTTACAGAACTTAGTATCTGCTGCAAATATTGTGCAATCGATGTGTAAGGTCAATAATGAAAATATTAAAGAGAAAAGGGCCCAATACCAAGCCTTGTGGTACCCTACTAGTAATAGAGATCCAGTCTGATTATGTACCATTAATTACTACCCTTTGTTGTCTATCACTGAGCCAGTTACTTACCCACTTGCAAATATTTCTCCCCCAGTCCAAGTATTCTTATTTTACTTACCAACTTTTTATGTGACACCGTATGAAATGCTTTAAAAAAAAATTATCTAGATATATAACCAGTCTAAAACTAACCTCCTCATAGAAGCTGATGAGATTAGTTTGACAGGACGAATCCTTCATAAACCTATGCCAGAGCAGAACTATACATTTATTTTCAGTGAGATACTCTAGTATAGCATTTCTTAGAAAACCTTCAAACATTTTACCTACAACAGAGGTTAAACTTACCAGCCTATAGTTTCCAGGATCACTGTGTGACCCCTTTTTGAACATTTGTTATGCCAGTCCTTTGGGACTTACCCAGTTACTATACACTCCATAAATATTTAGAATAGGGACCTATCACATTACTTAATTCTCTTAGGACACTGGGGTGTAGATCATCAGGACTTGGTGATTTGTATATTTTAATCTTCTTAAGGTGGCCGCACTCATCCTGGATTAGACAAGAAAAATTTAAGGTGGAGTTTACACCATTCCTCTGCTGATCAACAGGAATGTCATTTTCCTTGGTAAATATGGTGGAGAAATTTTTTTTAATAGGTTTGCTTTCTCCTCTTTGCTCTCTCCAATACCTCCCTTACTATTTTTCAAAGGGCCAACATTTTCAGCTTTAATCTTTAAACTATATAAATAGTTTAAAAATATTTTGGGGTTAGTTTTACTCTCTTTGGTAATACGCCTTTCTGTCTCCAGCTTTGCTAACTTTATCACTATTTTAAATTTTTTCTTTTTTTCATTATAGCTATTTTTGTGAGTAGTTTACCAGGCTTATCTTCTTGAATATAGATCTGCCATTTCATTTTGGCTACATTAAATTCATATTTCTGAAGGTATATAATGCTCAGTTTATTCCTAAGCTCAGCTAATAACACTTTTATGGCTGGGGAGGGGTTTAGCTTAAAGACTGTATCAGCTTTCTTAATATCTCAGAAGAGATTGTTGTTTCCTCTTTTCTCTGCTTGATAATTGCATAAGTACCCCTCAGATAAAAGCTTTGAGAGTACACCATAGGTGTAGGCGCATTTAATGTAAAAAAAAATACCTTGAGTTGAAAGCGATAAATAGAAAGCGTTAGTTGGGCTTTTAAGAAAAATATTTTTTTGCCCAAAAATGCCCCTGGGGGTATGAAGGGAGAATTAAATAACCTTTTTTCGAAAAGGAATACCCTATATCATTGGAGATTAATTGATCCAAAACAATCTTTTCAAGTACAAAATAATCTAGCTGGGCATTTTTAGAGGGAGAGAAAAAACTGTAGTCACTTTAAGCATAATCGCAGAAGATAAATCTGGAAAGATGGAAATTGCTTGGAAATGGTTTGGGAGTGAGTCAGCCTTTCTTAAAGCCCCTAGAAATTCCTCCTAAATGTTGTAGAAATATATTCAGTATATAGTGTCTCTCGGAACTTGTTGAAGAAGGTTTTGGGTTTGTCAATCATTAGGTCTAGTGTTGAAGAACTTGGCAAGATGAGAGCCATCAGATCCATTAGGTATACATTTAACTGGTCAGGCTAGATAGATTCAGGAATGCCACAAATTCTAACATTATTATTTAAATTTCTTCAGATCAAAACTTTTGAGGCCAACATGAATTTTCTCTTTAATATATATTTAAGGGATGAGCGATTATAACGACAAAAGTTAAAAAATGGGGCACGTTTTTTAGGTTGATCAGAAATTTCCGATACGCGAATTTTTGGGTAAGAATCGCGCATAATCTATTACAAACACCATTTCCGGGCCTTCCTTCATTTTGGCGGCCAGAAAAATTAGCGACATAAGAGGTGACGGGGTGTGCGATTCATGACTGTGAGGGGTTTTTGGTTGTCTTTGGCTGGAAAAACACATGACCTCGTTTTGCATGAACAGCGTTTTTCCTGCTCCTCATCATGTTTTCAAGCCCTTCACAGAGGGGACGTGTTTAGATCTTCTCAAAACAGCTCAGCCAGCTCAGAGACACGTTCTTTTATTTATACAGACAAATATCTTTTAGCTGTGAACATAGAACAAGGGTGATTAGAAATTTCAGCTTTTTTAGTAGACAGAGACTTTTAAAAAGCAATAGCCTGTACAGCGCAAGAGGGAGGTGGGGGGGCAAAACATGACGGGCAGGCAGGCTTTTTGAAAGGAGGTGTATTTTTGTGCAGGTTCTGCTTTAAAACCCATTGAAATGGCTTTTTTTTTACCATTTTTTGGCCAGCACATCCGCCCCTGGGGTGAAATAGCTCCTTTTTTTTTGGGCAGCCCCCAGTTTTTTCAAAGACCCATTTTGTACTTATTTTATATACAGAAATTTCTAGTAACCAGGGTTTTCAAGGTGAAAAACCCCACCTTTTTTTTTCCTTATAACTTTTAAATGGGTTTTTTCACTTTGGCACGCCCTTTTTTGTTCAAAGACCCACCTTGTACTTTTTTAGATACAGAAATTTGCTATAACTGAGGGTTTATTTCATAGGTGCAAAACCCCCTTTTTTATTACCCTATAACTTTTAAATAGCTGTATTTCACTTTGGTGCGGCCCAGTTTTTGTTCAAAGGGCACCTTGAAACTTAAATTTAATACAGAAATTTTGTGGTAATGCTGTTTTATTTAAAATTGGTGAAAAAACCCACCTTTTTTTCCCGTATAACTTTTAAAAATTAAGGGCCCCTTTTTTTAAAAATTTGAAAAAAAAAATTTTTTTGGAACCTTTGTTTTTTTTCCCCATTTTTTTTTCCAAAAAATGGGAATCACGGCCCCCTTTTTTCCCCACTTTCAAATTTGGATACAGAAATTTTGTAGTACTTTTGGTGTTTTCCATTGGTGCAAAAACTACCGTTTGTTATCGGTTAATTTTTAAAATTTTATTGACGTGGTGTGGCCCAAGTTTTTTTTCAAATACCACTTTGTATACTTTTTTGATAAAAATTTTTCTAGTAATTTTCCATTTATTCATTGTGAAAAAAAAACACAATTTTATTCCGTGAAAATTTCTAAATATTTTATTGCGCCGGTGAATCCAGTTTGGGCGCAGATAGCGACTTGTAGATATTTTGTTGAAAACTAAAATTTTCCTAGTCCTACGGGCAGTTGTAAATCCCTGGGCGGAAAAAAAACAGTGTTGATTTTGTTTTTACGGTTCTTCCACCAGACCCGCATTTCAAGGTATTCGTAAAAACAATTCAGTTTCAAAATCCTAGTTGGCTGTAGGAAATTAGGGTTTTTTAAGGGAATAGCTATGATTTGCCGTTTTTCAATAAGAGACGTAAAAAACTTTTCCATCCCTTCAAAATTTATCTTTCAAAACATGGAGAAAAAATGCAGGTGGTAAGGGGCAAAGATTTTTTAGGACATGGAGGTAGGGGTAAAAGGGAAAAGGTGCCCCTTCCAGTGCGGAACAACATGCAACCCCGGGATCTTCGGTTGCAGGAACTTTCGGGCCTGTCGTCGCTGGGTCAGGCCCCGGGGAATCTCATAACGAACCGTCGCCAATCTTTTTCTTATGGTTAATGCAACCTTATCCAACATCTTCCCTCCTCATCCCCCCAGTCACGGCCAAAAATTGTCCATCATCTACGCGCATCCTTCCAACGAAGGAAGGCACCCCAAAAATGTCAACTCGTGTACCCACCCCGGGATAAAAACCCTTTTCTGAAAACCTCTTTGATGACAAAATGCGGTTTGGGGGTCAGAAGGGATTTCAAAAAATCAAGAGGCCCAAAAAGGATTATTTTGTCTGCTCTGACCCCAATCGCTGATCCATCAGGAAGGAGAAGGAAGCCGGTCAACGGCAAAAACCCGGGCGGTCGGCAACGCCTTGCAGTCCCTTTGCTTGAAACCCCCAGCTCCAATTTGTATGTCGGACGAGGAAGTCCTTGTGTTGATGATAGATGACGACATTGCGATCCAACGTGGTCTTTTCAGCAGAAAATTTTTTGCGAGCACTTCTCACTGAACGGGGGGGAAAACATGGGGTAGTGTCAAATACGGCTTTTTCCCCCCTCAAAAAGGGGGGAGGGTGGTCGCACAGTCCGCTGAATTAAACCCCCCCCATCAGGGAAAAAACCGCTCCTCGTTATCCCGTCAAAAAAGGGCCAGGACCCTCAAGCTGGGCCTTTTTCGAGCAAGCCTTTGCCGTAAACGCATCAGTAGAGGGGAAGAATCTTAGGTTTTAACCACCACCAACATGTTAGTCACATGCAGGAAATGTTTTAGTTTTAAATGGAGGGAACACTTGGCCAAAAAAGGCCCCACCATATCGGGCTCCAACCACTTACACCCCTTGGTCTCCGCCTCCTCCTCCTCCGGCACCACCAAACGTTCCTCCTTGCCCATTCTTAGAGTCAGACAAGGATCAGCCTCCCTTTCAGCCTCCATGTCGCCCGGGGTACCACCAGAGACCCATCCCCTCCTTCCCCCTTTCCCCCATTTTGATTACCTGCCGCCCTACAGTCCAGTCTAGCACCAGCATTCTGACTACCAGGTTTTGGACAGAAAAACATTTTTAAAAACAAAACCATCCCAAAGCCCAAAAAACCCGAATGTCGGGATTGCCAGTTTTTGGGGCTTGGAAATGTTGCCTTTTCGTTGGTGGACACAGATCGGTTCCCCACATCATGGCCCTTGCCTGCCCCCCAATTCCAGATGGAGCGAAATTTCATTTCCCGAAAAACGGTCCCGGCCCCCGGCCCGCCCCCGTGTCATCTAAAATTTCAAGGCGTTGTCTGCACTGTGTCCCGGCAAAGTCCATTGACCACCGACCGGACTAGTAAACACGGCCAAGGCCGCTATATCTCTGTACGCTCACTGGGGGACTGGGGGGTGTCTCTGGGGGGTAACGGGGGTCCAGGCCGGCCACCCCCTTCAAAACCGGGAGGTTCAGGTTTTTTCCCCCAAGGTCCTTGGTGCACACGGCCCCTAGAAAACCAGGCCGTTTTGAAAAATATGTCTTGGAACCGTCAACAACAGGTAGGGGGTGGCGGCTTTCGCAAGAGACCGAGCGCTGGCGGGGGACAAGAAACTTGGGGCCCCAAGGTGGTTGCTAACGGTCGAATCTGCTGGCCGCCCCGCTGTGGGAAAAAGGGATATGAAAAAGTTTTGATTTTTTTCTTGACTTTTGTTGCCTAATTGTTCTTGCCCAAAAGTAGAAGTATCCATTTTTACTGTTGTGGATGGAATTCCAGTCCTCCAGCCCCGGGTTTGCGTGTAAGAATAAGGTGTTTTCCCCTCCCCCTGACTTTAATGGTCATCGACGATTATCTATTATTGGATATGGCATGATTTATTGACGATATCGATACGATCCGATACGTAGTTGAGCAATTGTCATCACTAGTGTTGACATTATTACGACAAAAATTGAAATCGCAAGGTTTTTATGGTGATAGAAATTTTTTTGATCATGCATAATTAAAGGTAAAATCGTGCACATCTATTAAGATGCGCCCTTTTCGGCCTTCCCGTAATTTTGGTGGCCAGCAATCAGATTACAGAATAGAGCATTGGTGAGATCTGTGTGCGACGTCAGGACTGGGATGTGCATGGTTATGCGTTGGCCTGGGAAAAACATAACATGACCTCGTTTTACATAGAACAGCTATTTCCTGTTCAGCCTCAGTGTCTCTCAGCCAGTCTCATAGGAGTCGTGACGTGCGCTCTTGCCTGTGCAACAGCTCAGCGAAATTATTCTATTTCTGCAAGGAGAAACTCTATATTGCTGTTCACAATTTTTGTTGGGGGGGATCCTTTACAATTTTAGTTAGATTAGAGATTGGATAGATTTTATATAGAGTAGGTAGAGAATTTTAAAGGTAGCCATCTACCGCGTAAAGTCACGGAGGAGCGGGGGGGGAGGGGGCGGTCGGCAGCGGGCGAACACAGACAAGCTCATAAAGAACACTGGATAAATATAAAAGTATCACAAGAGCTTAGTGTAGACATTGCACTGCATTATCTTTATTATAACAGTTTGCTATTGAGAATGATTTCCGTGGATATTGGGCAGCCTGAACTTATATTAGGGGATACGAATCATTTCTTAGAAAATGCAGTCTCTGTGTAAGAGTGCAAAACTCCTCTTTTATTACAGTTATTACATTTAGAATAGGTTGTTCATTTTCCATTTTAACCCATTCCGCCTTTGTTCATATATCCACTTGAATTTAAATATGAAAATCAGCATTTTATAGTCACACTGGTGGATTGAAAGGTGCAAAAAATACCGTGTAGTTTATGACGAAAAACACGAACAGTATACGTGTTTTCTACTTTGGCGCACTACAGCTTTGTTCATTGTGGCAGACTTGACGTTAAATCTTGTGAAAACCAAGCAATTTTATAGTCACATCAGGTGAATTGAATAGTTGCAAAAAATACCATGTATTATACGGAAAACATAAAAGATATGTGTTTGTTTTGACCTTGGCGCGAACTAAAGCTAGATGTTCATTGACGAAGCTTGCACGTAAATCTTAAAAACAGCAATATTTTATAGTCACACAGGGTGAATTGGAAAGGTGAAATATACCGTGTATTATACGAAAAACATAAACAGAGTCTCGTTGTTGTTTTTGACTTTGGGGGCCACTACAGCTCGTTGTTCCATTGACGCAAGGCTTGCACGTAAATCTGAAACAGCCAAAATTTTTATAGGTCACCACCAGGTGAATTGAAAGGTGCAAGAAAAAATACGATTTTATTATCGATACATTTCAGATACGTGTTTTGTACTTGGCGCTCTACAGCTTTGTTTCAATTGACGCAGCTTGCAGTAAATCTTTAAAACAAGCACTTTATAGTCACCTCAGGGTGAATTGAAAAGGTGCAAAAAATACTGGTAATTTATACGAAAAACATAAACACGATATGTGTTTTTTGACTTTGGCGAACTACAGCTTTGTTTCATTGACGCAGCTTGCACGTAATCTTGAAAAAACAGCAATTTTATAGTCACCACAGGTCAATTGAGTGGTGCAAAATATACCGTGTATTTACGAAAACATAACCAGTTTACATGTTTTTTGACTTTGCAGCAAATACTGACTTTGTTCATTGACGCATAAAAAAGCTTGGCACGTAATCCTGAAAACATGCAAATTTTATAGTCACCACTGGTGTATTATACGAAAACATATCAGATGCATGTTCTTTTGAGACTTTGGCGCACTACAGGCTTTGTTTTTTTTTTTTTCATTTTTTGACGCAGATTGTGACGTAAATTGGAATACAGCAATTTATTAGTCACACAGGTGAATGAAAGGTGCAAAAAAATACCGTGTTATTATACGAAAGCATAACAGATACGTGTTTTTTGACTCTTTGGCGCACTCAAACAGCTTTGTTCATTGAGCAGCTTGCACGTAAATCTTTTTAACAGCAATTTTATAAGTCACACAGGTGAATTGAAAGGTGCAGTAAAAATAACGTGTATTATACGAAAAAATAACATATATGTAGTTTTTTGACTTTGGCCGAATAGTATACAGCTCTTTGTTCATTGACCGCAGCTTGCACGTAAATCTGAAAACAGCATTTTATAGTCACCACAGGTGAATTGAAGGTGCAAAATATTACCGTGTATTTTACGAGAAAACATAACAGATAACATGTTTTTATGAACTTATGGCGCACACTACAGCTTTGTTCATTGACGCAGCTTGGACGATTAAATCTGAAAACAGCAATTTATAGTAACCACAGGGGTGAATTGAAAGGTGCATAAAGTACGTTGTATTTATACGGAAAGCTTAACATGAACGGGTTTTTTGACTTTGGCGATCACACTACTGCTTTGTCATTGACGCAGGCTTTGCACGTAAATCCTTAACAACATCAATTTTATAGTCACCACAGGTGAATTGAAAGGTGCAAAAAAATACGTTTATTATACGAAAAAACATAACAGATACGTGTTTTTTGACTTTTGCGCACTACAGCTTTGTTTTCCATTGACGCAGGCTTGCATGTAAATCTGAAAACAGCAATTTTATAGTCACCACTGGTGAAGTGAAAGGTGCCAAATATAACGGGTATTTATACCGAAAACTAACAGGTAAGTGATTTTTGACTTTGGTGACACTACTAGCTTTTTTCATTGACGCCGCTTGGCACCGTTAAATCTTTTAAAAACAGCCAATTTTATAGTCACACAGGTGAGATTGAATGGAGGCAAAAAAATACAGTGTATTATACGAAAAAAACATAACAGATACGTATTTTGAGTGAACTTGGCGCCACTAAAGCTTTGTTCATTGACGCCGCTTGCACGTAAATCTTTAAAAAACAGCCAATTTTATAGTCACACTGGTGAATTTGAAAGGTGCAATAAAATACCGTGTATTATACGAAAAACTTAAAGATACGTGTTTTTTGTACTTTTGGCGTACTACAGCTTTGTTCATTGAGCAACTTGAACGGTAAATCTGGAAAAACAGCAATTTTATAGTCACTAAGGTGAATTGAAAGGTGCAATAAATAAGTGTATTATACGGAAAACCTACAGAAACGTGTTTTGAAATATGGCGCACTACAGCTTTGTTTCATTGACGCAGCTTGCAACGTAAATCTAGAAAACAGCAATTTTATTGTCCACCACAGGTGAATTGAAAGGTGCAAAAAATACCGTGTATTATACGAAAACATAACAGATACGTGATTTTTGCACTTTTGCCCAGTCCAGATTTGTTGATTGAGACACCTTGCAGTTAAATTTGATTCTTAGCTCATTGGTTTTGAATAAGAGGGATTGAGAATAGCTATAATTTGCAGTCTTTTAATAAGAGACTTTCCAAAATATATTCCATTACCTTCTCAAAATTTTTATGATTTGGAAATGGAAGCGAAATGCAGGTGGTATGCGAGCAAAGTGGGGATTAGGTAGCACATTGAGGTAGTGGGGTACGGACGTGAAGGTGCTACTTCCGTGCTGGCGACTCAACACGCATGCCCAGCGGATCGTCAGTTGCAGGACCGTCAGGCTGTCATCGCTGGGTTAGGGCCCTGTGTTATCTCAGTAACGAAAACAGCGATCGGGGGGGCCCCCCAATATGTCCTTCAGTGTTAATGCAACTGCATACAGCAGTCTTACCTCCCTTGTTCTCTCAGTCACGGCCTGACAAATGTAGTCATCAGCATCATCTGCTCCGTTCCAAACATGAAGCAGCCCAAATGTCAGACCGTGTACCCACCACTGGTGGGATTTAATCCATTGTCTGCTGACCTCTTTGATGACAAAATGCGGTTGGGGTCTGAGGCCATGTTTAAAAGATCAAGAGGATTGATTAGTAGTCTGCTCTGAGACGACCCAGTTAATGATGCCATCAGTGGAGGAGAAGGAAGCAGGTCAATCGGGCCAAAATTCCAGCGGGCGGGTCGTGTGGTAATACCTTGAAGAGGCCCTCTTGCTTGTAGCCCCATATTCTGGTTAGCATAAAGTCAGGACGGACCAAGTCACCTGTGTTGATGATGATGATGATGATGATGACGTGAAATTGCGGATCATCCTGGTCTTTTCCGCATGAATTTGTTCGCGAAGCGCTTCAATCAGTGTGGACGGAGGAGGGAAGACGATGGTGAGGTGGTGTGAGTGATAGTGTCTATACGGGTCCCGCCACACAAAGGGAGAGGGCACAGGGATCAGCAGACGTCCGACTGATATGATTCGCCAGCCAAACGCGTTCAGCGCAAACCTCGCTACTCTGGGATTATAGACGTGTTTTTTAAAAAAAGTCCAGGACCTCTCAAGCCTGGGACTTCTTTGAGCAAGCCTCTGATTCCACCCAGCGATGTCATATAGCCGCTCCCTTTTCAGTAAAACGGCATAACGTAGAGGCAAGAACCCTTAAGTGGTTAACTACCACAACATGTATAGTCACATGCAAGATAAATGCATGAGTTTGAAATGGAGGGAATACTTGGCCAAAAAAGGACAGACCGACGCCGGGTCCTCCAACCACTGTCACACCCTCTGTCTCGCCTCCTCTCCTCTCTGCCACCACCATCACGCGTTCCTTGAGCCTGCCCATGTCTCTCTCAGAGTCATGATCAGGGTCAGGATCCGCTTCTGCCTCCACCGTCGCCCAAGCTACCACCATGAAAATCCATCCTTACCCCTCACCTTCGCCGTTGACGACATGCACGACGTATCAGCTGGCCAGTCTAGCAGCCAGGGCTTCTGTCTTCCAGGTTTTTGGGAGGAGAAGAAGAGAAAGAAAACAATTTAACCAAAGACCAGTCCCAAAGGCCAAAAGACATGAATGTCGCAGTTGCCAGGCTTTTTGGCTCCTTGGAAAATGTTGCCTTTCGTATGGTGGACACGCATGGGTTCGCCACAGTTATGGCCCAGCCTGCCCCCAATACCGATTGCTAAGCAGGCATGTTCTTTGCCAGAAGAAAAGCCGTCCCTGCACTGGCCAGCCACGTGTCATATAAAATTTCAAGCGCGTTGACGGGGGATGACGTTTTGGCTCGGCGTCTTGCTCTTCAAAACCGCAGGGGATGGTGCGGGGCCTCTTTCCCCCAAGGTCCTCTGGGGCCTATGGCAATAACGTTCCCAGAGAACCAATCCGTTATTGAAAAATTAATATGTCTTAGGAGACCGTCTCCACATCAGGTCGGAGCTGTGGACTTGCTCTCCGCAACGAGTATTCCGAGCGCATTGGCTGGGTGCAACGAACCTTGTGCTCAGGCAAGGTGGATATGCGACATAAGGGCGTAATCTGCTCTGCCGCCCTTAAGATCGGTAGGCTGGAGCTTCCCATTGCCTGGCAGCTCATGTCATGTACCTTGTCGTCCAGGTAAAATTTTCTAAAGAGGGCTGTACCAGGCGTCTGGACTGCGCTGCTGAAGAAGGCTCGATTCTGAGTTCGCGACTTACGCCGGTTCGCACCCTGCTTCGTTTCCGCCGGGCTGTGTTGCAGCATCAGCTCGGAACCTCCCCGTCAAACGTATCATTGTGACGTGACAATACACGCTGGAATTCACCCTACACATGCTCCAGCGATTGTGCAAGCCAGCGCACATGCAATTTCGCTCAAGTACGAAGTGACACATGGCCTGACAAGCATCGGTGCGGATCCTCGGGGTGTTGAGCGAGCTGGAGTGGAGGCAGGTGATGAGAGCTCCTGCACATCCTTTGCCAGTTTTGAAGTAAGCCACCAAAAATATGTTCAGTTGCGGACAATTGCCCTTGTACAAGCAATGAGACATTGTGTGTGGTCTTTAGTTCTGGATACGATCGTTGGTCTGTAACGGCAGGCAGCGCTGACAGACGTTATGCCATGTGCAGGTGGCGTCCGATCGCTGAAATCCGGGTTGTGGATCCTCTGTGATCCAACGCAAGGCGATGGTGGTAGTCTGGAGACCACGCCAGGGAGGTGGAGTTTCTAAGTGGGCCCCTGTAGATTCTTTGCAGAGCCAGCATGAAAAGCGGGTATGGAGCTGTCTTGGCTGCGGGGACCCCAGGTCATGCCCCTGACGTGAGGCTACCTGCGGGTGACAGCCTGGGATGCAAGTACAGGATTCCGTAGGTGGAATACAGGAACATACAGGAACATGTACAGCTGAGGGATAAGGAGGGTTAAATGTACTCATAGGCACCAACAGGATATGGAAGGAACTGGGACGAGGTAACACATCAGGTACAGACTAGGGACACGGCAAGGAACAGGAGAGCATCATACAGGACAGTGAAGGAAACGCGGCAGGATACAGGGAGACACAGGACACGATGGCAACGGACGGCCAGGGAGCTCAGATGAAAAGACAATGGACCAGCAAATCTCAGGGGTTAAAGTCTCCAACAGCAGACCTTGAGATGCTGGCAGTGAAGATCAAGAGGGAAGCAGCTGAGACGAGCAAACAGATGCAATTGATAATGGACCCAGAGCAGAGGAAGGAAACATCCTCTTATAGGTCAAGGGGGTCAGAGGGTAAAGAGGAAGTAGACAGAGACAGAAAACCTAGTTATTTATAAAAGACAGGAAGTGCTGGCAGGCAGCTTCGCGGCCCTAAGAGGAAGCGGAGCACACACAGGGACCCCGGAAGCAATCAGAACAGGAGAATGAACAGGTAAGAACAGGAAGGCACGACAAGCGAGACAGCCCAAGGCGAGGGAATCCGCGGCGGTGACCGTGAAGTACCCCATCAAAAGCGCCCCTCTCCCCCTCCAAATCACAAACCACTGCGTTCACATAGGGTTGTGTTAGGGGCCCGCAGATACTACGGGGGCAAGCCAACCGAAGGTACGGGGACTGAATATAGCCTATGTATAGGGAAAAACATGAGGATAGGAATGTGCACGGGAGGAATAAGACAGAATGGGGGCGCACATGCAGAAAGTGGGGGGGGAAACCGAGGGCTGGGGAACCTCATGAGACTAGGCAAACAGACAGACGCTAAGGGGCATTGAGACCATGAGCTGGCGCAAACGGGTGCTCTGGGCTGGACCCCAGTGGGAGCGTAGGGCTCAAAGGGGTGCCCTGGCCTGGGACAGCATGAGACTATCGGACAGGAATCTCCTGAACCACTCTGTGGCTGTTACCATGAGCAGCGGGAACAGGGATACTGAGCACTCTGGGCGTACCATGAGCCAGCGGAAAGGGGATATGAGCACATCTGCCGTACGCATGAGCCAGCGGAACGAGGGGATTACTGACGACTCTGAGGCGGTAACCTATTTTTTTTTTGAAAAAGCTCCAGCGGACAGGGGATTTACGGACACTCTGGCGTACCAGTGAGCCAGCGGACAAGGGATACGACACTCTGGGCGATACCATGAGCCAGCGGACGGGGATACTGCAACTCTGGGCGTACATGAGCCAGGCGGACAGGGATACTGGAACTGCTGGCCGTAAAATGTGCCAAGTGGACAGGGATTACTGACACTCCTGGGTGTACATTGAGCCAGCGGACAGGTAGATATGACACTCTGGGCGTTTAACATGAGCCAGCGGGACAGGGATACTGACACTATGGGCGTTAACAATGAGCCAGCGGACAGAGGATACTGACATATATGGGGGCGTTACCATGAGCTATGGCGGACAGGGATACTTACCAACTCTGGGTGTACCTATGAGGCAGCTGAGGACAGGGGATACTGACCACTCTGGGTGTACCGATGAGCCAGCCGGGCAGGTGATTACTGACAATCTGGGCGTACCATGAGCAAGACGGAACAGGATACTGAAAAACTGGGCGTACCATGAGCAGAGGACAGGGATACTTGTAACGGGTGAGAAGCTCTAGACGAGGGCAGGGGTTCACCCCTGGCGGGATCCATGGTCAGACTATACTGTTAGGGGCAAGCGCTTGATCTGACGTATGCCGAGGCGCTGACAGTTGGTGGAAGAGACTATCGACTTATCGCCATTGTCGAATAGCCAACGTAATCGCTCAACACTACTCATCACTAATTATTAGCATCAGTTAGTGAATTGTGGAAGTTTGAAAAGTCCAACATCTTGTTTTCAATGTGTGCAGTGTAGGCCGCTAGTGACTGAAAATCAGTTGACAATTTGATATGTTTAATATCAGATTGCAAAGTCGAATGGAAAGATGAGATAAGTTGTTGGAGCGGGGCTACTGTCAAAGACTGGAATCAGGGAGATAATGCTTTTCAAAATCTACTGAGTCTGCTTTGAAGGAAAGAGTTGGGGAAGATGGGGAAAGTATGTGCATTTTTAATGGCGGATCTGGATTGCTAGGAGGGGAAGAACTCTGGAAGTTTGGTTGGTTTATTCTTTTGGTTCTTCTTAGGAGTAACCTGCCCATGGATTGAACGAGAGAGCAAATATCCAAGATGCAAGAGTGCCTCTATAGATTTACCTATGTGGGGGATGCAGGAGAAATATAATATTTTCTCGCGATTTATAACTTAACTCCCATGGGTTTGCGGTTTTACAGAAACCAGAACTTTCTGACGGAAGAAGTAATAATCCCCGAGGTACAAAACACAGACGTGATGCGCTGTGTCTGCTATTGAATATTGGTAGTGTATTGCAAATACTTCTATATTGGAATTGTTCTACAGGATCCTCTCCAGATAAACCGCTGGGTTAACAAAGTAGTCAGAGTTAAGGTAGTAAATTTGAGGCTTAACATAAGGTTTCTGATAAGGGCTTATCCCCACGGCAAAAGGTTGTTTTTTCAGACGTTTTGAACATGTGGGTGCGAAGGGGGATGGCTTTAATCCGCAAATCGCAGACAAAAGCTGTCCCCCTACATGACAAATATAGACTAAATACTTCTGTCAGCATAGTTTAAGCAGACATTTAGTGCAGCATGGTGCCTCCTTTATATGGGGGGAGTTTGTAAAATGGCATCTCCTGCTGTCTTCAGGGATACAGAGGGCTACAGGTTATTATAGAGCTTGGGAGCAGGGTGTATCTCCATAGGTATGACAAATAATGGTGTAGTAGGTATGCCCCAGTGGACAGGGTTGAGCAGGCAAAGAGTAAGCAGATTGCAGCTCTGTTAGCTCTCTACTGACCTTATCTACGACTTACACTGTGCTTCTTTCTGACAAGAAGTCCCATGCTGTGCTTACAGTCTCTTGTGAGCCTGGGGCCTGACTCTGTTATTTCTTTTCCAAAGAGGAGAGATGGTCTGCCAGATAGGAAGATTCATTGCTGAAAACTGTGCTGTCGAAATGGGACAGTAAGGCTATGTTCACACGGGTTAAACTGGGGTGCATTTTGGTCCATATTTCGCGCTGTACTGCGCTCAAATATGAGCGAAATGCGCCTTAGTCATTACATTAATTCACAGTTCTCATAGAGAACTATAGATTACGCCTCCTCTCCCCACTCGTGCAATACGCCGCGGGGGGAGATAAGTGACGTCAATTATTCACAACGTTCACGCACCGTGCGTAATGCATGTCTATGGAGCCGACGGGCTGCCGCCCCCCCCCCACCCTGCAGGAGCTCACGCAGATCGGCGCAAGCTCCCGAACACACGGCGTAATTGTGGGGCGTAATTACGCCCCGCATATATGCCATGTGAACTTAGCCTAATCCTCAGGAGGAGCCTGAATGAGGAGAATATATGCAGGGAGTATGTGGATGTCAGCTGAACTGAGGGGCACCTCTTTCCACAGGGCTAAGTCCGGTTCTAGAGCACACCCAGAGATCAGAGAAGGCTTAATATGACCCTCGCAGTGAGCTATATCCAGGTGTACCAGTTATGCACTTGTTTGCAGGTTAAGAGGCTTAGGTGACCCTAGTTTAAGGAGTGTCATAATGAAGCTCACAGGAAAAGTGACTGCTCACATCCCTAGCCTGGCCATGTCCCTTTTTGTTCATTTTTTTCTTATCTTCATATAAAAACAGAATTTTATTTTTTGAGGCATTTTTTTTAAAATAGTACTGTTTTCGCATATCATTTGGTTTAATGTTTTTTCTTATTTTCTTCTACCTAAAATGTAGATGTGTCTTAAGGTCTAGTGTGTTGTAGTCCAAAAAATATCGTAAATGCTGTCTTAAGGCTTTATCTGTCTTAAGCACCCACATGTCCATTTAAGGAGACTTCATACATTTTAAGTTTGGTATGACTTCCCCTGGTGTGGTGAGAAGAGTAGGTGATTATTTTCAGTGGGGACAGATGCCTAGTTTGTTAACCTCCTGCTGCTCATATGCTGATCCTTCTGTAGCTGCTAATTATTTACATTGTTGCAGCAATTATGTGTTGGTGGTCACAATAACCCTGTCTTTGTCCTTGCTATAATATGGTATCCAATCAAATATAGCATACTGTCTTTTTTGTATGGTTTGTAGGATAAAGACCTTTTCTAGGCCTCTTACTAAAATTGAAGACATACAAATAGATGGTAGTGAGTGCTATATCGCAACTGTGAGGTTGTATTGAGCCAAAACATGCCACTGGGAATGATCCCTTATAGTTATTCAACCTATTCTGTGTTTTGTTCTTTTTTTATAATACTACCACAATGAATAGAAAAGCAATAAAAAAGAAGCTTTATAAACTATTTTACATGTCTGTGTGAATATGTGAATGAATGCGTTAAATAGACAGTACACAGATTTCTATGCACTCTACACGTGATGCATGAAAATATGCTTTGGGGAGGTAAATAATGCAAAAATAATTATAGTTTTGTTTTTATAAATAATTTAGAAACAACACATAATAAAAAACATCAATGCCAACAAATTCATAGCTCCGCTTGTTTTTCTAAGGTTGCTCAGAAAATCTTAAAATTGATTAAATTTAACTTTTCTGTAGCTCAAGTTGTTTTTCCCCAAACCAACGGTTTCTGGACCCAAGCAAAAATTAAACTTTTTTTTCACTTGTATTGTACTAAAATTTATTTCTAAAAAAATGATGGGGCAAACTGCTGCTTTTAATTACTTTTAAAAAAAGTAAATCCAGGGACAATGCCGGATGTACATTTGCCTCACTTTTTAAATATTGGTTTTTCCCTTATTATGACTGTTTTTTCTTTTTCTACATATTAGTTTAAAAAATATTGTTAATTTAGCTGCCCACAAAAATAAAAAAAGCCCCATCAAAAACTGGCTTTTCTTTCTAATTTAAATTTTTGCTTTAAAAACAAAAAAACATCACCCACATGCATCTTATTTTAAAAAATCGATGAAGTAGTCAAATTCCCAACTTTTGAAACCCCGCCACAGGGGAGACTTAAAATTTTTTGGTGTGTAGCACCCCGGGCCCCAAGAATTTGGTTACCACCCTTTTTTTTAACAAGCCACACCTCTCTAACAAAAGGTACCCCCCCTACACCCAACTGTGAAAAGGCCTGGAAGAAAGCCAATTTGAGGGTTGGCCCCCCCGCTTTCCTAATGTTGGATACTTTTTCATCATCAAGGGAAGCTAGGGTACCGCCAAATTGGTCAAACAAACCTTTAAACCATTTTAAATTTTCCACATACATGGACCAAATATGGAGCTCCAGTGCACGGGGCTCTGCAGACGTAATTACTTCCAACAGTGACAACAGTTTTGGGTAGGGGGTAATTCCATGGAACTTCCCTCTTGTTTTTCTTGCGTAAAATTTGTTTTAAAAAGAAAAAGGGCACCTTCAGGTATTGGCAATTGTCCCAAAGGATGCCCCAATTGCAAAAACACTTTACGTTTTTTCTCACTATCGACTGAAACAAAAAAAACCCACTCCTTTTTTTTTAATTAAAAGCTTACCAAAATTATTTATATTTACCAAGTCAGAATAATGAAAAAAAAATTGAAAGGCATTTTTTTTATTCCTGCAAAGTCAAAATTTTACAAACTTTTCTTTTAATATTTGGACTATTCCCCTTTAAAACGTATGATTTTGAGTAAAAACTTTTGGATTTCCTTCCACAAGCTCTCACAATAGTTTAAGGAATTTGCCCATTGCTCCTATGGGGATGATGATTAGTCAACTATCGATCGATTAAATGTTTTATCGGAAATTTTCAGACATTTCCGAAGTCACAACAGATATCACCAAAACCATTAAAGTTTTTGACCCAAAATTTAAAAAAGTGCCAGAAGGCAGTATTATTTAAACCACCATTTTCTTGAACGGACATTGATTTCCCCCTGTCCGGACCCCCAGCTTTAACCCCTTTAAACCTGTCTGCCCCAAATAGATTTAAAAAGGGGCCGGAAAAAAAGGATCTTTTAACCACCCATTTTATTTGAACTTGACTTTGGGCAAACCCTGCCCTGGACCCCCACCCCTTTACTAAAAAACCCTTTTCCCTGACCCACTTTAAAAAAAGGGTGCCGGAAAAAGGAGTCATTGAACCCATTAATTTATTTAAAAAACTGGCCTTGACTATAACTGTTTTTTGGACCGCAGCATGACCCTCCCCCGAAAACCCCCCAAAAAAAAAAATTTGCCGGAAAAAGTGTTTTGAAGCAGTATTTTAGTGAAATCCCCATTAAAACTTTTCATAACCCTTGTCATGCAAGTATGACCCAAAAACCCCGCACAGGTGCCCTTTATGGCCCCATGCACCAAAATTTCCCCAAAAAGAAAAAACCCTTTATTAAAAAAAAACTCGTTTTCCAATACTGCTGCTGCTAGGCTATTTTCCATTCTACGGTGAAAATTTTTCCAAACCTTGCCAAAAAATGTGAAGCAAACGAAACAGATTTTTCCCCCAAAAAGGAAAAACCCCGAGGCCGGTCTGAAAATCCCCCTTTCTACGAAAAGGGGTGGGTTTAAGGAAAATTTATTTGGACCCAAAGCAGGTGGGCGTAAACGGGGAAACCCCGGGCGGGTTCACGCAAACAGAGCCGGATGGCCTTTGACTGGGGGGAAACGGGGGGTAAGACTGCTGGATGCGGGTTTGCATTAACCACGGGAAGAACAATTGGCGACCTGTTCTTTAAAAAGAGTTTTCACGGGGCCCTGCCCCCAAAATTACGGGCCTGGGGTCCCTGTAACCGACGACCCGCTTGCTTCGTGTTGCCCGCCAGCATTTAAAAGACACCTTCCCTCGACCCCCCCTTTCCAAGCCAAACACCCCTCCTTTTGCTCGTTTACCACCTGCTTTTCCGTTTTCCATTTTTAAAAAAGAAAAAAATTTTAAAAAGGGTATGGAAGAGTTTTTGAGAGACTAAATTTTGAAAAAACCGGGCAAACAAAAGCTTTCAAAAAAATCCCCCCAAATTTCCTAAAAAGCCAACTGGGGATTGGGAAACCCAGAATTGTTTCAAATTTTGAATACTTGAAATGCGGATCGGTTTGGAAAAACCGTTAGACAAAATAAACAGGGGTTTTTCCTTCAGTCCCCGGTTTTAAAACCCTTGGCCTGAAAACATAAAATTGATAGTTTTTAAACCAAAAAAACCTACAAGGCGTTTTATCGCCCCCAAAACAGAGATTGAGCAAGCGCAAAAAAAACTTTTAAAAATTTCCCCGGGGATGAAAAAATTTTTTTTTTTTGCACAGGACCACGAAACAGTTATTAGAAAATTTTTTTGAAAATAAAAATTTTGAAATTCCCCGGTGGCTCTTTAAACCCAAAAACTGGGCTGAAACCAAAGTAAAATACAGATTTTTAAAAAGTTAAAAAAAGGGATAACAAAAAGGGGGGGTTTTTTTTGCACCAATGAAAATAAAACCCAACAGTTATTTAAGAAAATTTCTGTACCCCTAATTTAAGTAAAAGGGTTTTCTTTTTGAACAAAACTGGGCCGCCCCCAAAGGAAATACAGTTTTTAAAAAGTTAAACGGAAAACCCAAAAGGGGGGTTTTTTTGAAACCAAATTTGAAATACACCAACGTTATTTAAAAAAATTTTCGGGGACCCCAATTTAAGTCAAAAACCCTTTTTGAAAAAAACCCTGGGGGGCACAAAAAAAAAGGTAAAATTTTTCCCCCAAAAGGGCGGGGGTTGCGGGCCCCCAAAAAAAATTGGTAAAAAAAATGTCATTTAAAGGGCAGGTTCAAAGCAGAGCGGGCTGCCAATAAAAACCCAACCCCCCCCTTTCCCAAAGCCAGCCTGTCTGCCTTCTGCCCTGTCTGTCTTTTCTGGTCCCCCCCCCCCCCCCCAAAAGTTTGACGGGGCACAAAGGGGAATTTTAAAAATTTCCCCCAATCAAACCCTATCAGTATTCTAATGTTCACATCTAAAAGCATAGTTGTCGATATGAATAAAGAGAAGAACTATGGGCGACATGTATGAAGCTCGCCGGGTCGGGGCGCGCTTTTCCGCTAGTTTTCGGCGAAATCTGCCACCTGATTTATGTCGGGGCCGGGGGGCGCTCATACATCCTATAGTAAAGCTCCTGCCAAGCCTTGCCATAGTGTGTTAGCGCAGTGGGGACTAGGCGCAGTGTCGGCGCTGCGCTGGGAGTTTCGCCGCCGGAGGTAGTATGTGCGGTCATCCATGCGGGGAAAAGTCTGCGCGCCCGCCAGTGTGTGGGGCGAGTGCGGGCGACTGAGGCGCAGTGCGGCGCGTGCGCCGAAGATTCGCCGGTGGCCGAGGAGGTGCATCATCCATGCGGGGAAAATTTCCCTGCGCTTCGCCAGTGTGTGGGGCACAGTGGCGGGGACATGGGCGCAGTGCGGGACTTAGGCGCCGTGAGGGGGACCTCGCGAAATCTGTTCCGATGCGAGACAGGCTGGAGAACAGTGAGAAATCATTCCACATGTCGGTGCAGAGTATGACATCAAAAATCGCCTTTATAATGGCGTATACTACATTCTCAGAAAAACAGCTGAAACCTTAAAAATAAAAAATACATAAAACAAAATCACTTTCCCAATATCCTAATTCAAGAATTAGGATAATAGGAATATTAAACTAGCAGGGGAAAACAGTATTAAATTCCGGACAAAGCTATTCTCATTGGTCGGCACAAAACCGGCAATCAGAATAGGAGCGACGGTGAACATTAAAACCTTAATGGGAATATTGACAATCAGAATCAAAGGCGGGTCAGTTCAAATACAGTAAAAAATGCAGAAAGAAAAGAGCTGATTGGTTGAGCTAGCGGGGGCTTGCCTAGCTCAGCCAATCAGATTGGACGCGAATAAGACACCAATTATAACCTATGGGAACTATTGACCAATCAGAATCAAAAGGGTGGACAGTTCATAATTACAGTAAAAATGCAGAAATTAGAGCTGATTGGTTGAGCTAGCGGGGCTTGGCTATCCCAGCCAATCTGAGCGAGAGCCGCTACTCTCCATTGTAGTCTATGGTGAGATCGGCTCA
The DNA here is from genome assembly GCA_025379985.1 of Phyllomedusa bahiana. Classification (NCBI taxonomy): domain Eukaryota; kingdom Metazoa; phylum Chordata; class Amphibia; order Anura; family Hylidae; genus Phyllomedusa; species Phyllomedusa bahiana. The sequence continues at coordinate 19,031 of JAODAL010025882.1, read as the reverse complement.
ATGCAATCTCGGCGCTCAGCGCCGTGCGGCATGGATTATTAATACAAAATAAATTTTTTTAAGTGTAAAACTTTAATCAGATAAAGCGCTGAAACCTTCTATAAACCTACATTTATTAAAATCCCTAACCACGCATTTGTCGCCGAGACCGGCGTTACATAGGTATTGCAATAGAGTAGAATTGCCGGGAAATTACAGTAATTCAAATTGTTAAGCTCTTTCTCATTGGTCGGCATAAACCAGCCATCAGATTGGAGCGACAATGTCCCATAAAAACTTATGGAGAACTGATTGACTAATCAGAAATAGGAGCGGACAAAGACCCATTATATCCTGTGGAGAAGTTTTGACCAATCAAATCCAAGCGGGACAGTTTCAAAATACAGTATAAATACAGAAAGAGCTGATTAGCTGAGCTTGCGGTGGCTTGGCTATCCCAGCCAATCAGAGCGCGAGCTACTTCTCCCATTGTAGTCTATGGAGTGAGCGCCGCACTGAAATCTCGGCGCTCAGCGCCGTGCGGCATGTAAGTTTTGAATAAAAAAATCATTTTGATTAAGTGTAAAACATTATCACATAAGAGCTTAAAACCTTCTGTAAAAATTAAAATCAGTTAAAACCCGAACAACGGTTTGTCGCCGAGACCGGCTGTACATAGGAATTGAAATAGATGGAATCATAAAATTTTTACTTTTTTTTTTTTTTTTCTAAAATAATTTTTCAAATTTTTTTTTTTTTTTATTTTAAAAAAAAAATCGTAATTATATTAAAAAAATTATAATAAAGGTGCCCCGGGTGGGTTTTTTTTTTTTCTTTAATTTTTTTCTTGTTTGTTTTTTTTTTTTTTTTATTAAATTATTTTTAAAATTTAAAAAAAAAATAAAAATATTTTAAAAAAAATTTTTAAAAATAAAATATTTTTTTTTTTTAATATATAGCCGGGAAATACAGTATTCAAATTGTTTTAAGCTCTTCTGATTGAGTCGGCATAAACCAGCAATCAGAATAGGGTGCGACAAAGTGGCCCATTATATCCTATTGGAGGAGAATGGACAATCAGATAGGAGTGACAAAAGACCCATTATAACTATGGAGAAAAAATTTACCAAATCATATTCAAAGGAGGACAGTTCAAAATACGTAAAATTAGGCAGAAACGAGCTGATTGGTTGATAGCTTGCGGGGGCTAGTCCAGCTTAGCCAATCAGAGCGGAGTACTTTTCTCATAGAGTTCTATGGGGATAAAGAAATTCAGAGCGAGCTCTGTGATATGGCTAAGTTAAAAAGAAGGCCGCCGTTTATTTGGACCAATGGGAGTGGAGACGAACGCTCCTATGGGTTTTCTAATGCAATCTGAAAATAAAATGTACATGCGAAATCAATTGATATGACTACAGAAGTTGTCCCGATGTGTATATAAAATGAATAATAATAATGGGGGTAAAGAAAAAAAATATATTAATCATGTTTATTTCTTTCTTTTCGTTTGCACCCATACTTATTGATCCTTGGATAACGAAAATAAAGAAATAAAACATGATTTTATTGAATTAATATTTTTTTTTTCGTTTCCCCCATATTATTATTCATTTTATATACAAACTTCTGTTAGTCTTCTAATTTGATTTTGGCCATTGTACAGTTTTATTTAGATTGCATTAGAAAACCCCATAGGGAGCGTCGCTCGCTCTCCCATTGGTAACAATAACGGCGCCTCTTTTAACTTAGGCCATTCACAGAGCTTGCTCGAATGTTCTTTTCCCCATAGAACCTCTATGGAGAAAGTAGCTCGCGCTCTGATTGGCTAACTGGAACGAGCCCCGCGCTTCATGACCTTAGTCAGCTCGTTTCTGCCTTTTGTTACTGTATTTTGAATCTGTCCCGCCTTTGGAATATGATTGGTCAATTTTTTCTCTATAGGTTATATATGGTCCCTGTCGCTCCTATTATGTTGTTGGTCAATTCTCATCCGCATTGGATATAATGGCCACTGTCACTCTATTGTCTGATTGCTGGTTTTATGCGACAATCAGAAGAGCTTAAACAATTTGAATTACTGTAATTTCCCGCGCGGATTCTCTCTATTGCAATCCTAGTTGCGCCGATAAAGGCGTCCATAGGGGGGCCGACACTGTGCGTCTTTTCGCGGTGGGCGGTGGGGGTATCGTGGGAGGGGTTACGTTGGGGGGTGATCGGTTTTGTGTGTGTATGGGGAGTTCACTTATAAGCATTTGGTGGGGGTGGGGTGGGAAGTGGTCGTGCTTGCAGCACGGCGCTTTTTGTGAGCGCCGTTTTGGCAGTGGGGTGAGCGACGCAGCCTAGTGAAGTCAATGGCCACACCGAGAAGTAGCTCGCATTGCGGCTTTGGGTGCGGATGGGGGCGTGATATGGGGCTGAGGGTAGGCGGCAGAGCCGACCGCATAGCTCAGCCTGCTTCAATCAGTCTTCTACTTTTCTGTAATTTATACTGTTATATTGAAAAACTGTCCGCCTTGGATTTTGAATTGGTCCAAAGTCAAAACTGCACCATAGGTTATAATCTGGGTCGTTTGTCAGATTCGTATCTGAGGTTGAGGTCAAGTAGTTCTCCATGAGGTTTTGAAATGGGGGGGGAAACGTGTTCGCTCCTATTCTGATCTTGGCCTGGTTTATGCCGACCAATTAGCGAAAGAGAGCATTTAACAATATTGAATTACTGTCATTTCCTCGGCGTTATTCTCTCTTATTGCAATTCCTGTACCTATGTAGCGCCCCCCACCCCGGTTCTCGGCCCGACAAAGCCGACCCCCCCACCCTGTTCGGCCGCGGGTTCTTAACTGCAATTTATTCCCCCCCGCGCGCCAAGAAGGTTTTAGCTCTGTATGTGATATTTTTTAACTTATCAAAATGATATTTTTTACATTAAGACATCATGCGCACGGCGCTGATCCGCGCCCTGAGATTTCAGTGCGGCCTGCTCTCTCCATAGGACTACAACCTGGGAGAAGTAGCTCGCGACTCTGATTGGCTGGGATAGCCAAGCCACCGCTAGCTCAGCTATCAGCTATTATCTGTATTTTTTACCTGTAATTTTGAAACTGTCCCGCTTGGATTTGGATTGGCTCCCAAAACTTCAGCCATTAGGATATAATGGGCGTCTATTGTCGCCTCCTACTTCTGATTGGGTCAATAGTTCTCCTTTGGTTTTAATGGGACACTGTCGCTTCCTATTTGATTGGCTGGTTTATGCGACACATATGAGAAGAGCTTAAACTAATTTGAATCGTACTGTATTTCCCGGCAATTTCTCTATTGCAATCCCTTATGTAGTGCGGTTTCTCGCGCGACAATCGGTTGTTAGCGGATTTAGTGCTTTATTTTTAAAGAAGGTTTAGCACGCTTTATCTGATAATGTTTTTACATTAAGAAAAATAATTTTTTTTATTCATACTCATGCCGCACGGCGCGTAAGCACGAGGTGCATTGCGCCCATCTCTCACCATAGACTACAATGGAGAGAAACGTATGCTCGCGCTCTGATGCTGGGATAGCCCAAGCCCCCGCCGCACTTATCTCCCAATTCAGCTTCTTTTTGCCTTTTTACTGTATTTTTACTCCCGCTCACATAGACCTTGGATTTTGATTTGTTCAAAATTCTCCATAGGGCTATTAATGGGTCTTTGTCGCTCCTTATACTGATTGGCTGAGCTAAGCCAATGCCCCCGCTCTAGCTCTAACCAATCAAGCTCTTTTCTGCCCATTTTTACTTTATTTGAACTGTCCTGCGGTGATTCTGATTGGTGCCCAACGTCGTTCTCCATAGGTTTTAATGCCATCTACTGTCGCTCATATGCCTGATTGGCCCGGTTTATGCGACCAAATGAGCAATACCGCTTTCAGAATTTGAATTACTGTTTTCCCGGCACTATTTCCAATATCGATTTCTTGATATTGCGCCCCCGCCCGTTCTTGATTTAGAAGTGATTTATTTTAATTTATGCTTTTTTTTGAGGTTCAGCTCTGTTGACACTGCTTTCGCCTTTTTAAAGGCGTTTTTTTCGGATTATTTACTCTGCATGCACGGTGCGGAGCGCCGGAGATTTCTGCCAGGCGATCTTCTATCTGCTTTCCTCGGCAATGTGTTCCGATTCCTTGCTTCACTGCGCCGCCGCTGGAGAATTTTAGATCCAAAATTATCAGGTCTGCCTGTCGGAGTTGCCGTGCGCTGCACTGCGCCTAGCTTTGCGACTCAGCGATGCGGTACATGCCTCGGAGGTTTTCGAGGTGCCGCGTCCCGCCCTGGAATGCCTACACCGCGCCCACACCGCGCCCATTGCCCGGCCCCTTATGTGGGGCGCAGGCTGGTGAAGCAGCCGCGCGAACGCTGCGCCTAACACTGCATACCTGCGTCCGACAGGGGGATTCGGGCTGGGAGGCGCAGTATACGCCACAAAAACAGGCGTGAAAGCCGTTCTACCATGTCGCCTATGTCTCTGACTGGCGTGAATTGTAGAGGACTGTAGCCACACGTCTGCGTCTAGTGAGTGAGCACTGAAACGGCACTGTTACTGTACAGGTAATGACTGTTGTTCTATGAAAACGATGGTCATGTGATTTTTCCAGCCCAATGGACAACCATACATATCACAGTCATCACGTCGCTCACCCTGCTCTATGCTCTAAGCTAATTTGCTGGCCGCCAAAATGACAGGAAGCGCCAAAAATGGTGCGATACTAATAGATTATGTGCAGATTGTGAACTAATATATCGCGCCATCAGAAATTTCCGATCAGCCTAAAAATCGTGCCAATTTCAACTTTGTCGATTCGCTCATCCCTACTCCTGACAGAATTGGTGTAACTGAGTCATATTTGTAGATCTCCTTGCTTGCACCTGCCCTTTCAGCTTTACCCATAAATTTTCAATAGGATTGAGATCAGGGCTTTGTGATGTCCCCTCCAAAACATTGACTTGGTTATCCTTAGGCCACTTTGTAACCAGTTTGGCGGTATATTTCCGGTCATTGTCCATTTAAAAGATCCATTTCCACCCAGTCTTTAACTTCCTGGCTGATATCTTGAGATGTTACATAGTTACATAGTTAGTACAGTTGAATAAGAATAGACAACATGTCCATCGAGTTCAACCAAGGGTGGGGGAATAAGTGGTTGTGATGGTGAGAGAGACAAGGACAATTAAGCCCAGCTCACCTACTGGTTAATGCCCTGGAACCTCTCAAGGCAGTGAAATCCTATCTGCTCAGTGGAGGGTACCGTATTTTCTGACCCAGAGCCTCCACCAGCCAGATGCCAGAATTTACAAAGCTACATACGCATTATTATTCTTTAGTTCCAGGTACGGGCATCTAAGCCTTTCTTGAAACTCTCTACAGTCCGCGTCACCAGCTCCTCTGGTTGGCTATTTCCACAGATTCACAGTTCTACAGTGAAGAATGCTCTTCTCCCTCTGGAAATTGAATCCTTTTTTTCTCTAGTCGAAGGAATGTCCCTTGTCTATGAGGGGGCTTCACTTGAAATAATTTTTTCCCCATACTTTATGTAGGGATCATTTATATATCTGATATAAATTTATCCATGTCCCCGAAATCGTCTTTTCTTAAGGACTATAATAAGTTAAATTTTACTACTCTCCTCATAACTAAGATGCTATATTCACCTTATATGTTTGGTTTGTCGGCTTTGTACTCTTCCTAGTCTCCATAAATCTCTTCTATTTAACTGGGGCCAGAATGTACAGCATATTCTAAGTGAGGACGCTCCATATGTTTGATACAGCGATAGAATTACATCCTTGTCCCTGCGACGGTTCATGCCTCTTTTAATACCACGCCATTTTCTTACTTGCCCTAGAGGCAGCTGATTGGAAATTGATGCTGTCTGTAGACCTATGATCTACAAGATCGCCCCACCCAGATCTTTCTCGACTAAGCGATTCTCCAAGTTTTTCCCCTCTAAGACATATGATGCTTGTAGTATTATTTCTCCCAGATGGGAGAAACTTACATTTATCAACATTGAACCCCATTTGCCACAGTGGATGCCCAAGCACCAGTGTGTCCAGGTCTGCTTGCATTTATGAGGCATCTTCCATATATTGCACTACCCTGCCATAGCTTGTCGTCATTGCAAAAATCTAAACCGTTGGCCTATCGATCCTTCCACTATATCGTTAAATAAATTACATTAAATAAGAGAGGACATAATACTGAGGCCCTGCTGTTGATTCAATAATGTGCCAACTAATACTTGATATTTAATATTTTCTCAGTATGTCCTTTTATTATTTGCCCCCAACTGTGCTGGGGAGCAGAGTGTGCCTGTGTGGGGCCGCCCGCCTGGTCCTAAATGTATGGGTGTCACTAATAGGTTGTAAACAGCATTGTGTACCCACCAGTATCTATATTTATGAGGCACACTTTGTTATGCGCCTCTAACATATTGCAATTGTCAGTACGGAACCACTCCCTCATGCCCTGAGGTGTTGTTTGAATGATTGTTTATTTCATTGGTTACTTTGAATTGTGGCAATATATATTACTATATATATATATATATATATATATATATATATAATTATTATTATTACATACTGTATATTGTGGTCCAGTGACAGATCATTATGGCACTTGCAACTTTTATAAGATGTGCAAATGCACTCATTCAGGGCCGGCGTTTGGGTCTGGTGGATCTCTCAAGGAGTTGAATCCATTGTGTGAGTAATAAATACTTTCAGGGTCTGGTGGTCGCTCAGTATGTCAGTGTACCCCTGGAATAATTTCAACCTTCTCTTGTTTAGTTAGAGCATATACAAATATAAACACCTCTAGACATAATTTTTTTAATCATCTGTCTAGATACAGAACATCTTTAGCCAAAATTGATGAAACAGCCTTGCCTCTGGAAGCGATCTAATATAGTGGGGAGTGGCCTCGCCTTTATGTGGTTTTGCCACGACGCAATGTTGACGTGGGAATCCTCTCAAAATGGGTATTAATTCACTTTCTTCTAAACTATATGTGCATTACAAAATAAATTGCAGCCTGATTGAGGCGCTCACAGGCTGCCTTAACTCCCCCTTAGCTTACTGAAAGCTCTGCCTTAGATAAACCAGGCAGAGTGTGGTGACAGGAGCTGCTGGCCAGACTTGCACAGAGCACAGTTTATCTGATGGATGAAGGGAGCGAGAAGAAGCTTTAATGGGGCTGGGGAGAAAATATGTTGTCTATTGTATACAGAAATCCACTAGTTGTAGTGTGATTTAACTGGAGTAGATCCCTGCTTTAATCTGATGAACAGGGTACATGAAGGAGCTTTCAAGTGGCTGTGAGAAAGGTGTTGTCTTTGTTTACAGAATCCACTAGTTGTAGTGTGATTTATTTGAAGTTGGTGAGACATTGCACACGATCCCTTATGCATGGATGTTCTCTGACAGTCTCTCTCTCTCAGCTCAGGGTGGTTTGTTTACTTTTGCTTATTAGCAGATAAGGCACTTCCTGGCAAAACCCCTTTAAGACTTGATCCATGATCTGAATATAGCACAGCATAAAAAAGGGAAAATACATTACTTCCAAATACTTCCAATACATCCCTTTATGCAGACAGTTGTTTGGGTGAATAAAGGACCACATTTTTTGGAAGGGCTGTTTTTTAGCAGTCAAGCTGAATCTCAAGGAGACATGATGAAACATAAATGAGAGGGGGCTCTTAACACAGTTGATCTACATTATTATGACTAGTGCCTACTTTCAAAGGTTCGTCAAAACTGCCCAGTTTGTGAACTGTTTGCGTGCTTCTGTGGGGAAAGTGTATTGTGAATGGACAAATGGCACCATTGTGAATAAGTGTGAATAAGTGACATGGAAACTGCGGAGCACTATTGACATTGATGTGAGAGGTAAATATCAGCTATGAAAGTGTTTGAGGGTAAACCGAAGGAGCTAACCACCAAAATAAAGCAGGTGGCTACCATACTTGTGTCTAAAATAATAGTTTAGGGAATCTTATTGCGCATGCTAAGTTGCATCAGCAGAAAAGGCTTCAATTTTCACAGCAGATACTGAAATTTGACCATCCGCAACTGGCAAAGGGTTGCCTTGTCCAGCATGTCATGTTTTCTGCTTCAGAGCAAAAAGCATTGGGAAACAAACACCCTGCAACCATTGCTAGAAGAACACATGCAGCATTATGGTCCAGGGAATGTTTTTCTGGCATTCTCTTGGCCAACTCATCCATGTGAAAAGGAATCTCAACCAATTTGGGTATGAATTTATCCTTGTAGATCATGAATTTAGGTTTGGACTAGCCCACAGGGGAATAGGTGAAACCCGGCAGACCCCTGAGCATGAGTGTGCTGGAGTTCTTTTTGAATTTCAAATACATCCCCAGAAGAGGGAATAAAGAAAATAAAAAGAGACAAGAGGCAGAGAGTAAGAGGCATGTACAGTCATTTACATGAAGGTACATGAGCGGTAGGGTGGGCCCCTAAAATAGGGTGGGCTGAGAAACAGCTCAACTGGTGGGCCCCTAGAGTCAACTCAACCTGTGGGCCCTAGGCAACCCAGGCTGATACTGCAAGTACACATGCTGATTGTCTTCCCTAGGGTGTATGTAATCTTCCAGCAAGACAATATGACACATCACTTGGAAAGAATTGTATGATATTGGTTGGAAAGTTTCAAATACAACCTTGGCTCCCTAATTCCCCAGATTTGAAACCAATTGAGCACCTGTGAGACCAACGTGATAGTCATGTTGGTCTATGAGTCCTCCCCAACGCACCTTCCAGCAGCTGTGGGATGCACTGCAGTCAGCATATCTCCAGATACCTGTAATAACCTACCAGGACCTTATTGAGTCACTCCCAGCCTTTCTACCAGCTGTCCGTGCTATCCAAAACATTAGTGCTGTAGAGGAGATCTGCACGGAAGAATGCAACAATATACCAGCAACAGTGTGTGCCAACCTTGTGAACACTTACAGAAAATGTTTGACCTCTGTCATTGCCAACAATGGATATATAACAAAGTATTGAGATGAACTTTTGTTATTGACCAAATACTTATTTTCCACCATATTTTGCAAATAAATTCTCTCCAAATCAGATTTTTTGGATTTGTTTTCTCATTTTGTCTCTCCTAGTTAACGTCTACCTATAATGTCAATTACAGGCCTCTCTCATCTTTTTAAGTGGGATAACTTGTACAATTGGTGACTGACTAAATACTTTTTTTCACCACTGTATATACCAGTGTTTCTCAACTCCAGTCCTCAGGACCCACCAACAGGTCATGTTTTCTGGCTTTCCTTAGCATTGCACAGGTGATATCATTATGCTGCACAGGTGATATAATTATCATCAGTGCATTCTGTGGGAGATACTGAAAACATGACCTTTTGGTGGGTCTTGAGGACAGGAGTTGAGAAACACTGGTATATACTGATACCTGTAACGGTCTGTGGAAGTGGATCCTCTGGACCACCACAAGTGATGGTGTAAGCCACGCCAGGGAGTGGAATCTAAGTAGGTCTGGTTTTCACCAGAGCCCGCCGCAAAGCGGGATGGACTTGCTGTGGCGGATTGCTACCAGGTCGCTACCCCTGACGTGACTTGCTCGCAGTGGCGGCCGAGGTGTTGCGTGGTACAGAATCGTGAAGCAGGCTCGTAGTCGGGAACAGGCAGAAGGTCAGGACAGGTGGCTATGGTTCGTGGGCAAGGGACGGAGGCAGAAGGTACGGTACACAGAACAAGATACAGGGGAACGCTTCCTATCAAGGCACAGGGCACTATCGATTCGGCAAAGGGTAGTGGAAAGGGGCAGGACTTAAATAGGATCGGCGCCCGATGAAAACCAATCATCATCACGCTGTCCCTGTAAGCCTGACTGCAGTACCGCTCGCGCGCGCACTAGAGGGAGAGCACGCGCACGGCCGGCAATAGGAGAGCGCGCACGGCCGGGAACAGGAGCGTGGCAGGGTAAGTGCTGTGCGGGGCTTCTGTGTCGCCAGCAGCAGGAGATGCTGCAGGGGTGCGGATGCGCCCGCGACCCAATACGGGGGTTTGTGGGGGCAGCCGTAACAATACCACTACCAAACTTCTATGCAAGTATGGTAAAAAGTGAAAAAAAATCCAAAAAGCTATAGCAGAATTTTTCAGAATGTTTTTGCATTCCAGGCCAAAACATTGATAAAAGATGCTCCTTGCACCTGAAAATTTTTTTTTTTTGGTTGTGTATTATCACTATTATCTGGCTATCACTGAGCAATGTAATTAATTCCTCTTTTGCAATCTTTAGGTGACATTTGACTGTGGATATATACATTTGACTTGTGTGTTATATTGTGGTGTCCTGAATTTGTTCTTCTCTATTCTTTATTTTTTTATATCTTCTTAAGGTTATATTTTAGAAAAGTCTCAGTTGCCTACAGGGATATTGTTAAAGAACTAGGCTCCAAGTTGAAGGGAAGAACCTTCAAGGTTTTGTTCTGCAGAATACTGCCTGTGCCATGTACAAAGCATGTAAGACAGTGGGACCTAGGGGAGGAAAAGAAGGGTTTGAGTTTTCAAAGTTTTGGGCTGACTTTTGAATGAGGTACAATCTGTTTTCTGCGGATAATTTGAACATGACAATAAAGGAGTCTGCTATGCTGGGGGAGAGAATTCTAGAATGGGTGCAGGAGCATTTAAACTAGGGATGGGGAGAGAGAGGACAATCTAGAAAATGCAGTGGTAAATAGGTTAAAAATGGGACAGACTATATCGGAGGGTGGAGAAGTGGACTGTGGGAGTGGAATAGCAGAGTGGATAAGGATATCTATGTGTCACAAGCCAGCAGTGAAGCTATATGTGCCCACAAAATTTCATGTTATCACTTTAAATTTAATGAATGCATGAAACTGGAATGAAATTTAAAGTCTCTGTTCACAAATGCCAGCAGTCTAGCATGCAAAATGGGGAGATGAGGTGCTAGATATTGAAGAACAAATTTATGTACAGGCAGTCCCGAGGTTACGAATGGGATAGGAACTGTAGGTTTTTTCTTAAGTTGTATATGTATGTAAGTTGGAACATGTATATTTATTAAATGTAACTCCAGCACAAAAGGTTTTTTTAAGTTTTGGATTGTGCAGGGAAGGGTTTTTACATTTGTTTTGCTGTCTGTGCCACTGTTAAGAGGATTTCACCTCAGTTTCACCTCATGTGCTGCTGTGGCATGCTGGAACTCGTCATTCCACATCTACTATTTGCTGTGAAACATGGAACTATAAGTGCCAGCATAAGTCTCCGTTTGTAACTAGGGGACAGATGTAAGTCGGGACGGTGTAAGTCGGGGACTGCCTGTAGTTGGTGTTGGTAAGACATGGTTGGGCTTCACACATGATTGGGTTGCTAATCTTCAGGGTTTTACACTATTTTGGAAGGACAGCACAAACAGGAAGAGAGGAGGAGTGTGTCTGTATGTAAAGAGTGATATGAAATCAAGTCTAAAAAAGGCAATGGTGTTTGAAAATGTCAAAATCTTGTGGGAGTTGGAGTTGATGCAGGTTTTTTTTTTCTGTCTAATCTATAGACCCCCAACATCACTGAGGAGATATAGGGCCAGCTGCAAAAACAAATGGAGTAAGCAGCATAGGTGGGTACAGTGATGATAATGGGCCACTTTAATTACCCAGATATTGACTGAGGTGACAGTTCTAATTTTATGGACCAGTTTGTAGAAGATTCCACTAGAAGTGATGCTCTGTTGGATCTGTTCATTTCTAACAAAGCAGAACTTGTTGGATTTGTCGCTGTTCCTAACAGTAACCAATATATAAATACTTTTAACCTGAACTGAAAAAAAAAACAAACACAGACTGTGAGGGCAAAAACATTTAATAACAAAATCTGTAAAAAGTTGATAAAATCAGCTAAAATACAAAATGAAATACAAGTTGCTAAAAACAGCAAAACAAACCCCCAAAAATTCTTTAAACACTATATGGATCAGTTTAAATGACAGTCCTTAGGGCAAAATTAACAGTTTTGCAGACGTTTGAATATGAAAACAAAAAGGGCTTGCTTCCCCATTACACAGGTTCAAAATAAAGTCCTTTTCAGAGACAAATAAAAACTGGATATGACACAAACCTACCACCCACATGTGGAGATCTCACAGGTCCACTCCTAGCTCACAAAGCTCCTTGACAACAATAAAATTTGGCCCGGATATGTTGCTACAAGCGGCTATATTAAATATTAAATGGGTGCCAGTCACCGATTGCTGCTGACACCATGGTGACACATACCTACATTGACCATGACCCTTGTACATTTCTACAACATATAAATGTCAAAAAACTAAAGCAAGAGCATGTAGGGCCCTTTAAATAAAAGTAATAGGGAGTTGGTCACTGCAGATTAAGGGAAGTTAGGGCTACCAAATAGGATTTTTGGTTCGTAATATAGAAAAGGGGATAAACAAGCTGATGTAAGCAGTGCCAGAAGTGTTTCTACATCAAGTTATATAATTAAGTGGCTCAGTGTAGAAAAAGTCCAATCCAAGTTAAATAAACTAAATGGGAACAAGGCTCCATATGCAGATGGCTTACATCCCAGGGTTCTCAAAGAGCCCAACTCAATTATTTCTATGCCCCTGTGCCTGATATTTGGAGATTAAACAGAAGATTGGTATATGATCTTAGACTACATGCCTCAGTCATCTGAACCTCCCGTGCCCGTCTCCAAGATTTTTCACATGCGGCACCAGTTCTCTGGAACAAGATGTCCCATATGAACAGGCATACTCATAACCCCCAAAGCTTTGAGAGTACCCTGAGAATACATCTTGTTAGGGAGGCTTATCAAGATCCTTGATTGGTAACCCCCCGCTTTCTGTCACACACACCTGCCGCTCCCTGCACTTGGGCACTTACAGGCACTTATCTGTATAGATGTATGGTCTGGGTGGCAGGTTCATCCACTTTATGTAAACCACCCCTTATTTATGCAACATGGCTGGACCATTGTGTAAACTGAGCACTTCTCACTTTTTGTCTCACCCATACATCCTAATAGATTGTTACTCTTGCGAACAGGCTCCTCACACCTTGTGTCTGATCTCTGAGTAGCTTTTTCTGTATTATGCTTGTTTTTTGTTTGTAATTAAATTGTAAAGTGCTGCGGAATATGTTGGTGCTATATAAATAAAGATTATTACTATTATTAGTGCCAGCAGACTGACGCAAGGCAAATGTGGTTCCCATCTTCAAAAAGGGCTCTTGGTCTTGCTCAGGTAACTATAGACAAATACATTGAACGCCTTTTGTGGGGAAACTATTTGAGGGGCTGTTAAGGGATTACATACAGGCATAAATGGCTGAATATATAGTAAGTTATTGCCGGCATGGCTTTACTAAGGACAGAAGTGCGAGACCAACCTGATTTGTTTTTATAAAAAGGCAAGGTTTGTGGGAGAAGTCTGTCTCCCTTCATCCACATCTTTCCCCACACTTGGTTGAAGGACTTTTTCAACTGAACTAACTATGTAACTATAGATTCAAAATCTGAAGTAGATTTCTACCTTAAATTAAGTTTAAAGCACGTGTAACAAAAATTTTAATGCTGTAAAATGGAACTATTAAAACTTTATTTACAATATCCTGGCGCTGTTGTAGTACTCTAAAAAAACACTGTAACCCATATAGTAAAACATATTACTTTATTTCCATTTCATTAGGTTTACTATACATGTATTTATCTCTTAATTTGTGTGTGTAATAAAATATAGACATTGTAAACCTCTTTGGAAATTCGAAAAGTATTGCATTGCTGCAGTTTCCAATCTAAAGAATAACAACATTATAATTGATGCACTGTACTTATCTAGGGTTCAGCCTAGCCATGCATGAAATGTGTAGCAAGAAGATTATATTCCAATATTGAGACAATGCAATAGAAAACAATGTTTCTTCGGACTTAAAAAGAATAGAATTGATTGACAAAAATAATGAAACAAATATCTAATTACCAATTCAATTTTGTTTATTTGAATAGCTGAAATGAAAAGGTTTTAAATCAAATTGTGAATTCATTCCCTGTGGCAACCTGCTTTGCATTTTAAATACCTATTCTAGTTTATTTCCTAATAGAAACTTGAGGATGTAACAGCTCTTAAACTACTGATTAAGTTACTAAATAACAATTATTTTGGAGTTGAAAAGTACAATATTGCTCAAGTCTTATATTTAGCGACAATATCATCCTAAAAGCTGCCAGTACATGGCTTCAGAACTCGAGTATGAGCGGTTGTATAATGTTTTTGGCATCTAGTTGAAAAAGATATGCTGGAGGAGTAAAACATTTACCCACATGTAAATGGGAATGAGGTTTTGCTTAATTCTTCCATGTCATCTTTGGTCAGCCATCTTTACTGTCAACTTTTAACTTATGCTTTTACATGACTCCAGTAACTAACTCATACTGGTTTAATCTCATCATTGCATGATCTGATTAGTTTATTGCTCTCTGTCTTTCTCTCTCTGATAGGCCAGAGGGCAAGACAGAATTAATTAAAATTTGTTGGGGGAAGACTGGAATGAATTTCTTGCAGATGTGGTTAGAAATGAACAATAAATTTATTTTATCATGCCTGGTATAAATTTATATCTATCCTAAGATGAAAATTATTAAGTAAATCATATAAGGCCTCACACTGTCTTTTTAAATATTCTGCTTTTCTGAGTTTCTACTCTGCCTCAGTTTTTTATGGATTTCTGGACATCATCTTTAAGAGCCTTGATAGGATGATTTTGTGATGTATCCTTGATAAAAAAAAAGTAATCAAAGTGTCACATGAACCCCAAAATGGTACCAATGAAAATGTCAACTTATCCCACAAAAACAAGCCCTTAATCAACGACATTAACAGAAAAGTAAAAAAAATTTGTAAGAATATGTCAGAATATTACTATGTAAAAATGCAATATTTTATAAAGCATTTCTAAAAATAATAGTTTCATTGGATATAAGAAAGCCATGTTTACATAACAATCAGATAACAAAGTGTCATAACACAATCACATGACATTACATGTCCATTACTGAAATGTAATCTCAATCATAGCATGAATAAAGAGAACACAACAATTAATAACAATTATGATATACTGAACACTGAACAGGGGTCATTAATCAATGGGGTGAAAGGGATAAAAGGGGATAGGAAGATAGGTCATCATGTCATTTACATGTGGGGTGAGGACTATATTTGTAATGGAACAAAATATTTGGAGTTGATCCAAATAGACCAAAATTTCTATTTCTTGAGACAGGATAAAGTATGGTCTAACAATCTAAGTTCACAAAAACAGTTTTAATTTATATGTCTAATAATTAGAGATGGGCGAATTGATTCTAACGAAGTGGAATTCGTTTAGAATTTCAGGATAACTTCGGTTCTGAACGAAGTCGAAGTTTGGGGTACTTTGGGTGAACGAAGTGTGCTTTTGATTGATAAAATGGCTGCGAGCACATGGGTTTTCATGGGGCAAAGCACTCTGGGAGGAAGAAGGGCGTAGCCTGCAATGACATGTGCAGAGATGAAGCCAATCAGAGACCGGCGGGATTCTGTGACGTCACCGCACTATATAAGTCCGGGCGCGACGCTGGGCTACACTCCTCTCACTGTTGATCGGGGAAGGGTCCCGCGGCGTTTTGTGATAGCTTTTTGAAGAACTGTTTTTTTTATACAGGTTTTTGTGGGGTGTCTCAGTTGTTCAGAGACTGCTTCTTTTAATGTTCTATTTCTGATTTTTGGGTTTTTGGATCTGAAGTCCATGTGGTCCACTGCTGCTGCAAACATTTTAATGATCTGCCACAGCACATTGATATCCAAGGGGGATCTAACCCATTTTCCGTTGTTTTCTTTAAAAGAAACATGTTTTTACAATACAAATACCCTTCATTTTGGCTGTCAATTTCTTTTTCCCAAAATTTACTCCAGGGTTAATTAAGCTTTGTTTTTCTCTGTGGTACTCCAAAAAAACCGTTTTTTTCACCCCAAAAAAAAAAATTTTCCTTGCCAAATTTCAAAAGCAAAGGGAAATTTACTTTTTTTTCTTGTTGTGAGCGTAAAAACACCCCATTGTAAACGCTACAAAGATCGTGTTTGTAGTTGTCTTTTGTTTGGCGAAATTTTAAAAACCCAGGGTTAATTAAAGCTTTGTTTTTTCTGCTGTGGTGAAAAAAATAAACGTTTTTTCCCCGCCAAAATTAAATTTTTTTCCTGTAGCCTTTTTCCAACAAAGGGTTTAAATTACAATTTTTTCTCTTTTTGTGACTGTATTTGTGGGCCAATTCTTTTGTGCAATTTACTCCAGGGGATAATTAAGCATTTTTTCTGCAGTTGTACCAGTAAAAGAAACTTGTTTTTAACCGCCACAGAAAAAATTCTGTAGCATAATTCATACCGAAGGGTTAATTAAGCCGTTGTGCTTTTATATTCATAAAAAAACCAGAGTTTTAAGGGAATAAAGCAATTTTTTCGATCAGTGTGGGAAACGAAAATTTTTTCCCAAGGGTTACCCAGCTTCTTTGTGGGTTCATTTGGTCAAAATACAGTGTGTGTTTATCTATACAATACCTTTATCAAAAAGTGCTGTAATTTTAGACAAACAGTTTCAGACAGAGAGGTGCAGGGTCTTCACCCCGCGAGTGGAGAGGCAAAACATTCCAGGCCCCAGGGCGCAGCACAGCAAGGGGGAAAAATTAGCAGGGGGCACTCGTGAGGCCACAACTGCCGCTGTCATCTAACGGCCTTGCGACTGCAAAACCCAGGGTTGTTGATTGGGGTTGACTAAGTCACCCTTCCTCCCAGATGACATTACAACCCCCCCAAGAGCGGGGGAACGAGACACAACCCTTATTTTGGGAGGCCGGGAGGGGTCAGGGCCCCACTGTCCTCAACCCGCCTTGTCCCATCCGGTTCCCCTAGCCAGAGATTACTATGTGGTCTGGGTCAGCGCCACTATATAGCGAGGATGAACAATTTGAGGAGGGCAGTCAGCACCCACTTGGCCCGCGAAGAAATGGGGCAATATCCTTCTTCTTGCAGTAGGGGGCAAAGTATAGATTTGAGAGTGGGGATGGGGGCATGTGTGAGGGGTCGCCTATCATACCCAAAACCGGGGATGAGGGGCAGCAGTGACGATGAAACACAAATTTAAAGATGATGTAGCCGACCGCCTTGGGAGCCGGGGGAGGCAAGGGCTTTATCACGCAGGAAAAGGGCGTCGCTTGCGCGTAGGCAGCGGCGGGAGCCCGGGGGGGTTGTGTGGCGTGTATCAGTAGGATAGCACGGTGAGGGCGGGAGCCAAGCAGTGAGGTAAAAAAAACCCCCCTTTTGCAGGCCCAAGAAATAGCGGGCCCGGGCTTGCGGGCAGCGGCGGCAGTGTCACTCAGTGCGGAGTTGGCGGGAAAAATCCCAACTGGCGGTGTGGCGCTCTTGCTAACACCGGGGGGGAATATGGGGAAATTTTAAATTTTGGGCAAAAGGGAAGCGTGGCCAGGGAGCTAACGTTGGGACCCGGGCCCCGCTCAACAAGCGTCACCCCCCGGTCCAGATGTCCCTCCTCGCTACTCATGGCGCCCGAGTCGTTCAGGCGAGGCGATTTCAAGAGACAAAAGTATCTCCAATTCCCAAAGGTTTCAGCAGTGACCCTGTCCCTTCCCCTTGTTGGTATGCAGCCCTCCCTTTTCCCAAAGGGTGGACTCTGCACCGTTCAGAGAACTAATGGCTTGTGCCGAGCCGAGATGGAGAGTTCCAACCCCGTAATTTATTTTCCAAAAGGCAGTATCAGCACTTCATAAATATGTAGAACAGAAGGTGGGCCAGTCCTTGAGCTTATCGTTTTTTTCCAAGGTGCATGGCAGCGGGGGACGTCTGGAGCTGTAACTAACGGTCAGGGCCAGTACATGTCCTTTACGGCCCACTGGGTGAATGTGTTCGGCCCAAGCACACCAACAACTTGGACAGGAGATGCCGCTTTCCTCCACGTTGGGCAAACTGCGGCCCTGCGCCAATGTCCGCCTCCTCCCCCTCCACCACCACCACCATCTCAGCCTCCACAAAGTACTGCTCAATCATACCCCATGTGTAGGGCACAGCGGGGTCACGCAGTTCTACACCGGCTTGCCTCGGGCGAACAAAATCACACAGGGGAGGAAATGCTCCGCGTCTGCAGAAAAAATCGATGTGTGGGGTTTCTCCGCCCAACTGCAAATCGGAACCATGGTGACGGAATGGGAGGAACATGGTGTCCGTGCTGCACCGAGGAGGGATGGTCCATGCGCCCTGATGGCACATGTGTTCAATCTGTTGTGAAAAAGGGTTTCCTGAAGTCTTCCACCGATCTTAGAAGATTTTTAAAATGGGCCAGGAAACTGTGCATGCACTTCATCCATTCCTACAAAGCCAGGATCACCCTCCCCGAGTTGCAGCGGCAGAACGGCCTCCCCCAACACACTCTGATATGCGATGTTTCCCCCCGTTGGAAATCAGCCTGCACATGTTTGGACGACTGTATGAACAAGAAAGGCCATTAACGATTTTTTATGATCCAGGTGGACAGGAATACTCCCCTGTGTAACTTTGATGTCAGCCGTTTGGGAGCTCATGCTGACACCCGCCGTTTGTTGAGGCCATTCGAGGAAGGCCACGTTATTTGTCAGTCGCCAGGACTACGGGATGAAAAACGTCATTCCACTGCTTCATGTCCTGGGAACAGATGCTGAAAAATCTGTCTGGGCAGGGGACTCGAGAAACGTGGCGAATGAGTCCGGTTTGGGGGCTGAAATGGAGGAGGAGGAGGAGGACATTGGGGCAAAGCAATTTTCATGTTGAAGAAGGAGGTAGATGGGGATGAGGAAGACGAGGCAGATGACTCCCAAGCACCGTGGCAGTATACAGTGGAGAAAGGGGGCAGGGAAGCCCCTCGGAGTCACTTGTGCAGATGGGCCCGCAGCATGCTGATTTGCCTGGTAGTGACAGCCGAAT
>JAODAL010025881.1:0-57792 GCA_025379985.1 Phyllomedusa bahiana | reverse complement strand
AGGGGGACCTTTGCCCCCAAGCCTTTGTAAACAACACACTATTTTTTACTGACAGATAAAACATGTCTGAAATCCGGCACATATGGATTCAGTAATGGATTGGAGAAGTTGATGGGTGTCATATTATCTTTATTTTATCAATATCTATACACTTAGGCCAACATGTCAGAAAAGTGGCATTTCCACGCCAGTTTTAGGCGCTTTAAGTTAGTGTAAAGTGCGCCAAAAAGTCCGATAATTTCAAAAAACTGGCATCAGGTATACCTTGCATTGAAAGCTTAATGCGCCTAAAAAGGTGAATCGCGTCAAAAAGGCCAAATGCGCCAAAAAGGCGAATTGCTAAAAAAGGGCACTTTGGGAAAAACTCGCGGCACATGCATACATTGGTAGTATATGGTAGGGGTTTTCGGGCTCATTGCCGGGGAGAACTTAATGTAATCCCCTCAATGGCGATTCACGACGGCGCGCACATCCCACCAAATTTAGGCGCATTAAAAAGTTCGTTACCGGCGTATAATGCGTTTTAGTTTGGGTAGGACTTTCATTTACCCCAAAAATAGGGGTTAAAAAGTGAATTTGCCGCAAAACAGACCAAAAAACTGGCGTTGCCGTGTTGGGACATGTCACCCTTAATGATTTTAAATGTGGTTTCATGATCAAGGGGCCCTTTAAAAGGGAGGAAAAATAAAAACCAAAATGAAAAAGGGTTTTATAGATTTTGAAGTGGGCCCGGGGGGAACAATGGCATAATTTTATGGTTCCAACCCACAAAATTTTAAGGAAACCCAATTTTGTAAATACATTTTTTTTTAAAAGTGCTTCCCTCATTTATATTTGTAGAAGTTTAATTGTGGGCTCCTTTTTTTAGGTTGAGCCCCACTGTAATTTGCACCCGTACTTACACGTGATTTTTTTCTTTGTTATGGCCGGGGTTGGATAAAATTTTTCCACTTTCTCATTACTTTTCCCGTTGTCTACATCAATGTAACAGATATTGCTTGTAGAGTACTGCTCCAGGGCATGTGTAAAGCCCTGGAACACTTCATCTCTTTATCATTGCTCCTGGTCAAAGTTGGCCATGCAAAAGAAGACATAGGGGAAGAGGAATACGGTGCTCATAAGTATTTTTCTCTATCATTAGAACTCGGCCTTAAAGGGGTTGTCTCACTAAATGGATTGCTTTTTATGTTAAGATCTTTGCATTACTTGTCCATTAACAGTGTCCCCCTATTCCCAAAAATACCCCTTAATGGGCTGCATCATCCTCGTCGCTTACTACGACCTGTTCAATCCTCTTTATGGCTGTCAGCATGGTTGCTTGGGTACAGACCTGGCTTTACTGCAGCCTAGTAGAGCCAGTAAAAAACGCCCTGAATTCAAAATGAAACCAAGAAAGCAGGACTGAGGTGAGATGAATCAATGTAGTGAGACAACCCCTTTAACCATTACCTCACTTCTGATCATACAGTGGCAATGCCCCTTAGATCAGCAGATTAAGTATGCTCTTCATTGTGTGGCTAGATCCTGCTGTCAACTGATTTAAAGAGGTTGTCCACCTAGTTTTAATTAAATTCTTGCTGCTGCTATAGAAAGGGGAACATCTCTCCTTGAGGTGAGGAGAGCACCAAATGGTGTGTAGAGTTTGAATTGCCTTTTCGCCATCTACTTAGCATCTGCATATCACAAGGCATTATGGGAAAGGGGCTGAGAAGCCCACAGCGCCCTCTGTTGGTTGTAACAAATCCTCAATTCGCTTTTGACCCACTGGGTCTTGAGAAAGCAAAAATGATATTTAGCAAAGCCAGTATCCATTTGGTGCTCTCCTTGCCTCAAGGAGAGATGTTCCTCTTTCTGAGCCACTCATTGCCTCCCACACAGCCAGCCAGCATCGCTCTGCTCTGCACTGATGAGGGACAAACATCCCGAAACAGCTGTATGCAGATGAGAGATACTGGCTTGGATAAATATCCTTTTTATTTTCTCAAGACCCATTGGGTCAAAAGCGTATTGAGGAATTGTTACATCCTATATAGGGTGCTTGAGCTTCTCAGCTCCTTTCCCATAATGCCTTGTGATATGCTGCTGTTATAGTAATATAAATAATAATAATAATAATAATAATAATCTTTATTTATATAGCACCAACATATTCCGCAGCACTTTACAATTTAGGAGGTTTAAGTACAATCCAGACATTATACAGTAAAATGCTACTTACAAATCAGACACAAGGTGTGAGGGCCCTGCTCTCACGAGCTTACAATCTATGAGGGTTTATGTGAAGACGAAGGGTGAGAAGTGCTCAGTTTACATATTGGCCCAGCCATGTTACATAAATACAGGGGAGTTTACATAAAAAGAGGATGAACCTGCCACCCAGACCGCACATCTATGTACAGGTAAGTGCCTATGAGTGCCCAAGTGCAGGGAGTGACAAAGTTGGGGATTAGCAACTAGTGGGGGGTTAGCAACTAGGGATCATGGTAGGCCTGCCTAAGAAGATGTATTCTATGGGTAGCTTGTTCCAGAGAAACGGTGCAGCATGTGAAAAATCATGGAGACGGGCATGGGAGGTTTGGATGACTGAGGCATATAACCTCCGATCAGCAGCAGCATGCAGAAACCAGGCAGGGTGTTAGACAGAGATGAGGGAGGAGATGTAGGGCACTGTGGAGAGCCTTATGGGTGAGAGTGAATTTCTGTTGTATATTGTACTGGATGGGCAACCAGTGCAGTGACTGACACAGGGTAGAAGCATCAGTATAGCAGCTGGAAAGAAAGTTTGCAGAAAGGGAGACCAATAAGCAGGGAGTTACAGTAGTCAAGCCGAGAAATAATAAGAGCAGTAAAGAGCGTTTGAGTTGTTTTCACAGTAAGATATATAAAAACCATGGTAACTTTTGTAGTTATACCTGATGCCAGTGCCAGTCCTATCCCCCAATCTGAAGGTGCCTCGTTCATCTATACAAACAATTATACGCAAGTACAAACAAGATGGGAATGTCCAGCCATCATACCGCTCAGGAAGGAGATGGGTACTGTGTCTCAGAGATGAACGTGCTTTGGTCCAACATGTGCATATCAACCCAAGAACAAAAGCAAAAGACTTCCTGGGCCGCGCGGCACTTCCTGGACCTGGCAGTCGGTGCATCCTTGCTGCAGCTGCTGATTGGCTGCACCAGTCAGGTGACATTTTCTGACATCACCATTTGAAAGTGAACATCTCTGAGGAGTGATCTCAGGAAATGTCACATGAAGGCTGCAGTCATGGAATTCCAACTGTCTGGACCAGGAAGTCAACGCAAGAGCTGGGAAGAGGACCAGCAGTAGCAACACAGGAAAAGGGGTGATTACAAAAGAGAGTATGCAGCAACAATAATTTAGTTAAAACTAAGTGGACACACCCTTTAAGGGTGCAGCTATTTTTTTTCTCCTATAATGTGTGTCACTGATAAATAAAATTGACATTTACTGTACTTTATTCATTTGTTTATTTGTTGGCAGAATGTCAATGATTTCTATTTGTATTTTTTCATTTTTCTGCTGTATAATTATTTACAGGTTGTGTCATTTTTAACATGTTTTTCCCTTTTTTACATAAATGTTTCTCTAAACAACTGTGTATATTCTTTTAGTAATTTACCCACTGCATTTATGATGAAATCTGCTTTAAAATGTGCTAGAATATAGTCGTGCTCCTTTATGTTCTGGTAGATTTAATAAACTGGGGTAGATATTGTGTTATAACTACAAGGTGTCCCTGGAACCGAGTATGTTCTGTGCTTTATGTTCCTAATTATACATTCAGGTCTGCTTATGATCAAGAGCTCTTGAAACACCAGCTTGTAATAGAAGGTAAAAGATGGGCAGCAATTACCTGTCACTGTAATGTTAGTGTTTTACCCTGTAACATTTAGGCTCATATTTTAGGACAAAAAAGGGTCATTAGTTTACTCTCTGGACTTCGCAGATCTCTCTTCAGTTGTCCATTCCAGGACCACTGTGATTTCCCGGAGTAATTACGGAAAAAAACATTAAGAAACGGACTGGCACTGGCTGGGTGTCCCCATTATCCTGCCGCCAGACGGGGCCAGATTGGGGCCCTGTATAAAACTTTTTTGGTCTTTTTCCTTTTTTCCCCATGTAACCTATGGGAAAAAAAGTGAGTTTTGACCTAAACATTTCTACATGTGGTTGTTTAAAATCAACATCGTTAACATGTATCAATATTCTGCATTATGCCCTTTTTGACCAGGTTTCAACTTTGATGTCACATGTATAATGGAAGTATGGTGGACGTGTCTCTTTTGTTTTGCCATCTGCTATCTGATCATGTTGTCTTTGTTAATATTGTTGCATTAAATATCTTGAATTTTAACATATTCCTGGATCTTTTTTTTTGCTGGACTAAACATTTCTAACAAAATTCATATTTTAAGTATGTCTCTTTTCCACTGATGTGTAATCTACAAAGAAAGATGGCAAACTTTCCTTTCTTACTTTCCTTCACATCCATCCCATCCACAATTATTTCATTTGTTTCCAACTTACACATTTTCATATTGGGTAGTCAAGGGTTTTTAGTGTACATTCTTTATAGTGGGATTGGGGGGAAAAAATCCTTTAATGAACCGTCACATAGTTTATGCCCCCTTGCGGGGACGCACAACTAGTGTCGACCGTGTTCCCGACTGCCCCCCCTTATTCTGAAATTCTGCTTTTTTAAATATTTAATGCTCACATCTGCAGTTTTCCCCCAAAAAAGAGTTGGGTTTTTTTTTCCTTCCCCCGCCCACCTGAGGTAGGTCAACTGGTAAACCTATACTTTGAATAGGAAAAAAAGTGAATATGGTGGGGTGCTAGCCCTTTTGGGGGGTGGGGCTAACACCCTTTATAATAAAATTTGAGCATTTAAAAGTCTAAAACACAGTATCTTAAGAATAAGTGACACAGCGCTGGGAAACAGCAGGTTTGACCTGCTTTGTTTCCCCAGCAAGGGGGGGGGCATAACCTATGTGACAGGTTCTCTTTAAGTAAACAATAACTAGTATTAGCATCAGTGAATCCATTATTTAAGAATTAAGCTGCAGGATGTTAAAGGGGCATCTGCTTTTCCTCTACTATAAACAGGGCTACATCCGAATAAAAATATATATAATAAAAAAAAAAAAAAAAAAAAATTCCCATTAATTTGGGAAAACTCCCAATACAGAAAAAAACTTATTTATTACTGGAGGAAACTCTCTAGAAAGAAAAATATGAGCTTAAATATTAACCTTGTACGGAAATTTGCCCCATCATTGCAAATTTATTGCTTAAATGCCTATATCAGTAAAAAACATATGTGTAACTTAGCTTTGAAAAATAAAATATATATAAAAAAAATACTTATGGAAATGTAGATACACAACAAAACCTGGTAAAACAAGGGAATATAAACATGCTTCCTTATTGATAAAATCCAAGTTTATTCCAATCAATGAATACTCTGAATCCTTTGAGACTTTTCAGAATCTGGTCATCTCTGACTTACATAAAATCAATAAGAAAATACTGAAATGGAAGAAATTTTTCAGAGGAAACAAGAAAGGAGAGTAAAGCCATAATCACACTAGAGGATAATAATAACATCATTATCTGGCCAGTGGATAAAAAAGGGGGTAGACTGATATTGGACCAATCTGCCTATTACGAATAATCCCAATGGGTATTATCAAACACGCAGACCTATTTAAGATTAAAGAATGATCCATTTTCACAGTTTATACATGAACTTGAAGAGCTTAGCATAAAAGGTTATGAGGAGGGAATTCATAATAGAAAAGTGCTTGAGTTCATATGGAATAAATTTCAGAGAATTGCAGCTTTTTATTATCTACCCAAAATCCATAAGAACCAAGAGAATGCCAATAGTGCCGATGACCGATTATCTCGGGGATAGGATGTCTAACCACTAACCTTTCCCAATATGTGGATGCACACCTACAACCACTAGTTAAATTGTTCCTCTGTATTACAACACATATTTTATTGGAACTTGAAAACATTGTATGAAAGGAGGATTTCTTTTTAGTGACACTAATGGAGACATGTATGAAGGAAGGCGCTTCAAAGTGAATGATCGAGTCTCGTTTTCAGTGTATACTGCCCCTGAATGTATTAAAGTGGTTTTGTGCGATTATAAATGGCGTCTAAAGCTGGGCCGTCTTTACTGCACTTTGGGCCCCTGGGCATTGCTGTGCACTGGCCCCCCCCCTCCACCCAAAAAAAAAACAAACAAACACACAACTACTCACAGAAACAAATATATACATTACTGCTAACAAA
The DNA here is from genome assembly GCA_025379985.1 of Phyllomedusa bahiana. NCBI lineage: Eukaryota > Metazoa > Chordata > Amphibia > Anura > Hylidae > Phyllomedusa > Phyllomedusa bahiana. Next base: position 51,465 of record JAODAL010025881.1, on the reverse strand, counting down.
CTTTTGACCTACAACACCACCATCTACCAGCTCAGGTCACCATTACATGACAGAGACTACAGCACTGATGGAATATAGAAGTAAAGTAACCCCTGACATCAGGGACTCACCGGAGACGTCATCTCTGATCAGTCGTTCCTTGAATCGTTCTTTTTCCTCTCCTTCTGTCCAGACCACCATGACACCTTCTTCCGGCCGCAACTCATCCCTGCAGAATATAACCCACAAATTTCTTAGAATCCTTTTCCAACATGTGTTATGGACACCCCCATTAAATAAATAGGTAGTACTGTTACCCACCATTGAGTAGGTAGGTATGTAGATCCTAGTAGATAGGTATACAGCTCTTTGTAGGTACATATGCTGCCCCTGTCGGTAGGTTTACAGCCCCTGTAAGATGTATGGCCCCTTTAATAGAGCCCCCTGTATGACTTATGGTCCCATAAGAATATAGCCCCCTGTATATACCCCCTATAGTATATGCCCCTTTACATAGCCCCCTTAAATACGTTCCCTTTATACAGCCCCTTTTTGTATGCCCCTTTATATAGCCCCCGGTAGTATATACCCCCTTATATAAATGCCCCCTGTAGTATATGCCCCCTGTAGCCATGCCCCCTGTAGCCATGCCCCCTGTAGTATATGCCCCCTGTAGCCATGCCCCCTGTAGCCATGTCCCCTGTAGCCATGTCCCCTGTAGCCATGCCCCCTGTAGTATATGCCCCCTGTAGCCATGTCCCCTGTAGCCATGCCCCCTGTAGTATATGCCCCCTGTAGTATATGTCCCCTGTAGTATATGTCCCCTGTAGCCATGCCCCCTGTAGTATATGCCCCCTGTAGTATATGCCCCCTGTAGCCATGTCCCCTGTAGCCATGTCCCCTGTAGCCATGCCCCCTGTAGTATATGCCCCTGTAGCCATGTCCCCTGTAGCCATGCCCCCTGTAGTATATGCCCCCTGTAGCCATGTCCCCTGTAGTCCTGTCCCCTGTAGCCCTGATCCCTGTAGATTAAAAAAAACTATTAAAAAACTCTTACTTACCATTCCGCGCTCCCTGCTATGGTGTGCGCTCCGGGAGCTTGTTTCCGGTGTGAGCGGTGTGACATCATCACGCCCGCCTACGCCGGGACTCTGCTTCCGGTATTTCCTAGGCCGGAAGCCTGCGGGGCTGTTGGCCGAGGATATACAGCGGCGCAAGAGGGGATGACATCTCCTCCTGCGCTGCTTAAAGACACGGCGGGTCCGGCGGCTTCCTGCAGAGTGTCGCGCTGCCCGGACCCGCCGCAGGGGCTGTCGCTCCACTGGGCAAGGTAGTCGGCTGCCCGGGATGGGCCCCCGAGGCTGTGGGGCCCCCGGGCAAGCGCCTACCTGGCCCAATGGGAAAGACGGCCCTGGTCTAAAGTTCACTGCACCTCGTCTGTGTGTGTGGTGCATTACAAAACTTTGGTGCATTACTAATGCACCAAACATGTGTGTCATGGGGGCTGGCGCGGGTGCTGTCGCCCTCCGCGGCTGCCCCCCTGCCCGCAGGGGGTCCGGCGCGGGTGCCGCTGCCGCCTGCGACCATTCCCCTGCTGCCCGGGCCCCGGCGCCTGTACACTTTCCCGTCCACGCTCCTGTGCTTCCTGCTCCTGCCTGTCCCAGCCGCTGCGCACGTACCCGCTGCTTAGAGCGCGCACGCGACGGCTGGTATGGATTTAAAGGGTCAGCGCGCCGGTAATTTGTCAATTGCCGGCCGCCGGTCCTATATATAGGTACACGCCTCCTGTACTCTCTGCCAGATTGTTGGTGGGCGTCTAGTGAGTCTTGAGAGTGTTGGAGTTCCGTATTGATTACCCGAGTACCAGTCCGTTCTGCTATGTTTCCTGACCTTGCCTGTTTGCCGCCTGCCCTGACCGTCTGCCCGTCTCTGACCACGAACCTCTGCCGCCTGTCCTGACCTCCTGCCTGTTTCCGACTTCGTCTCCGGATTACGATTCTGTACCACGCATTACCCCGGCCGCCATCGCAAGAAAGGCACGTCAGGGGTAGCGACCTGGTAGCCTCACGCCGCAGCGAGTGCATCCCGCTTTGCAACGGGCTCTGGTGAATACCGGGGGCTACTTAGACTCCGCTTCCTTGCATGACTTAACTATCATCGCTTGCGGTGGTCCAGCGAATCCACCAACCCGTTACAATGTGTAAAGGCTATAGATAGGCTGGAAAAAAAAGAAAAGTCATTAGAATATCATGTCGGTGAGTAAAAGCTATGGTAATGATCTTGCTAGTATAGACCTGTGCTGTGCTGACTCTTGCTGTATGCAGAATAAAGGATGAGAACAGCAAAAATAAAATTGAAATTTAATATAGTAAAAACTAAAAAAAATTAGTGGGTTATTTTATGTAAAACTAGTTTTAGTTTCTATTAGTTTAAATACATTTTATAGGAGATATTTTTATATTTTTGGGATATTATATATTCTTATGTAAATTTTCTATGATAAATTTTTTTATTAAATTTAAATACTTTAGTTTTACATAGTTTAATAATTATCAGAAATTACTTTTTATTATTGGACTGTTGGAAGTTGAGAAATATTGGACATTTTTTTCCCTAACAACAAATCTAGCTCCACTACGACTCCTCAGGCTCAGGCAGACCACAATGAAATAAGTCTTTCTGTCCGAGCAGTAATGCGCCTAGTTTTGCCGAACCACATTCATATATGTGTCTAATATTAGTGTGGTACGACAGGCCCCCAGAATGTCGCCTCATGTTAGGCGCATTAAAAAGTGTTGTCTTGCAAACAATGGGTGACATGTATGAAATGTTTTTTCTATGGGGAAAAAAGTGAGTTTTAGACCAAAACCGTTTCATCCATGTGGCCCAATGTGCCTAACACATTCGTTAGGCGTATTAGACATCGTAGACTGCTCACTTAGGCACATTTTACCCCAGAAAAGGGTAATAAACCCTATTATACATGTCCCTAGAAATCACTTCTTTATATACAGTGATAAAAATTCCAAAGGATGTAGCATGGTTGAATATTGATTTTGGAGAAAAGGGAGAATTATCAGGATACACAAATAAAGTACATCCTGGAATGTTTATCTATTATTTTAAGTCACAATTATTTTGTTTATGATAAATCATTTTTCCTCCAGACATAGGGGGACTGCAATAGGGACGAAATTTGTCCCCAGTTATGCGAATGGCTATATATCCGCAACAGTCCAAGGAAATAAATAGTAATGATTTTCTTTTCTTTTATTCTACAATCAGTAAAGCATCAATAAATTTTCTGGATGTAAACATTTTTATTGATTAAGAAGGGATACAAACAAAGAGCTACCATAAGGTAACAGAGGCCAACAGTTTTATTCCCCCTTCCAGTTATCACTTTCCAAGATGGCTCTCAACTGTGCCAAAGAGCCAATTAATGTGAGAGACGGAATTGTATTCAAACTGGAGATTACGAGGAGGAAGCTAATTGGCTATCTTGTCAATTGTATGCCAAGGTTATACTACTGCTACTGTACAGAAAACCAAATGGATATTAAAGATATTCCTCGCAATGCCCTTTATATAAAGGAGAGTAATACATGGTTATCAGTAGAACAACAAATTGCCAACTTACCCCTTATTATTCAGTACCACGAACATACAACCTCCTTTAAAATGGTTATACAAAAATACTGGCCTTTTTTTGAAACAGGATAACATTATAAGGGAATCCTTCTCCAAGAAAGGCTAGAAATGTTGGCAATGTGGTAGCACCAACTATTGACAACAATAATAATAATAATAATAATGATGATAATAAAAAGGGAAAGGGAATAAAAACAACAGAGAACCCACAAAATTGGCTTTAAAATGCAAGGGTTGTATTTTTTCCATGTTAGTAAAGCCACTCATACCACATGTGCAAAATAGATAAAAGAATAAAGTCACACATTTTAATGTCAGGGATGGATCCGAATCATTCAGAGTGAAAGATTTTATTACATGTCAAACAAATGACACTAAGAGCAACATATATGTATAGGGCTGCGGCAATAGTTTGCCGTCCTTTCAGCCCAAAAAACTGTGCGCTTGATGTATGAACAGGTGCACTCCAAAATTATAAAGCGCCCGTGGCACCACCAATCACTGAATGCACCTCACTAATACATGTAAGAGCAGTATAGGACATGCAGTACTGCCTCGTACTGTAGAGAGGCGCTACTAGACCACCAATCACTGCATGCACCTCACTAATACATGTAAGAGCAGTACAGGACATCTAGTACCACACTGTACTGTAGAGAGGCGCTACTAGACCGACAATCACTGAATGCACCTCAATAATACATGTAAGAGCAGTACAGGACATGTATTACCATATTGTACTGTAGAGAGTCTATTAGACCCCCAATCACTGCATGCACCTCACTAATACATGTAAAAGTAGTACAGGACATGTAGTATCGCACTGTACTGTAGAGAGGTGCTATAGACCGCCAATCACTGCATGCACCTCACTAATACATGTAAGAGCAGTACAGGACATGTAGTACCACACGGTGCCGTAGAGAGGAGTTACTAGACCCCCAATCACTGCATGTACCTCACTAATACATGTAAGAGCAGTACAGGACATGTAGAACCGCACTGTACCGTAGAGAGGCGCTATAGACCGCCAGTCACTGCATGCACTTCACTAATACATGTAAGAGCAGTACAGGACATGTAGCATTTATCCAAAGCTACACACTTAAAAAGGCATTTTCTTTGACGTATGCTCTTTTTGAAGATTAATTAAGAATCATTTAAGAACAAACAATATTGCAAGCAATTTGTGTAAAATCCGTTACATAAAGGAGGAAATCATATTCTACTGGTGTCCATGGATCTCGACTTTCCATTGCTCATTAAAATCTCCTTCTGATTGTAGTTTTGCAGAATGACCACTAATTACTGACATTATTTTGACCACCCCTGGGTCAAGGCATCATTATTTTATCCACTTTTGTTTGTAATAAAAGTTGGTACTAATAAATCCGTCAAAGTGTCGGTGTCTGGGCTAAGTGGCTCAGGGTTCACTGGAGTTAATGAGGGAGCCTCCGAGTTCTCTTTGTTTGTCTTTTCCAGTAAACTTTTAATCTTTTCTCCTTTCGAATTTCCATCATGAGAAAGTGACACATTTAAATAAGAGGCTACGGTAATCATACAAGCTGTTTAATTAGGTCGTTTTCAATTTCACAGCTCCTAATGTTGGTTTCATCAGATCAAGACGCAAATAATTAAATATGCTCCCACATTATATGCGCTTGTCAAGTTCCACATTTTTAGATACATTTTGAATTGTTAAAGGCAAAAAAGTCCTTTTCTCGTTATCAAGTCAATTTACAAAACATTCTGCTTATCTGACAAACATCCCAGGGGAGGCCACCATATTGTCTACAGACCGTTTCTGGCTACACACCATAATATAGCTCAACTTACTCTACAGAGTTCTTCTAAGCATCCTGTATGTATCTGCCAGTGCTCACTGATGTGACTTTGATCTACCATGATACAATAGGTTAATTGACTCTAAATCTGTATGTTGCCTGTAAAATTTAGTTACCAAAAAATTACCATTTTAGGATAAGTAAAGTAATAGAAGTACTGATATGCTCAATGCGTTACTGTTTCCTCTCATGATTGTGCCCAACAGACTCCCGGCTTTTGGCTCTGGTCGCCGGCCATGGCCAGTATGACGTAGACCATGGTTTATGACTTAATACTGTGTATTTCTACTACTGGTGTGAACTGTATGCTTAATTGATTCCTGGCCAAAGCCCGTGGCCAGGAATCTTCCAGCACTTATTTGGTTAACCTGTTTGATTTGACATTCCTGGTTACCTATTACTTCTGTTCTACCTTCTCCTGTTTCCTATAAAAGGACTCGGCTTCCTTTCTTCTTTGCCTGCTATATGGTTTCCTCTCTGCCTATAGTTCACCGGTTTTCTGCTTGGATTCTGCTGTACCTTTTGATCTTGGCTTGGACTCTTGTTACTCTTCTGTCACCTGTTTTTGTACTGCGCTGCCCTTTCGTTGCTGACCTGGCCTGTCTAACTTCCCCTGTTTGTTCTGTGTTTGTATGTGTGCGTCTTGTGTCTGACATGGCTCAAAGTAGCTCTCAGTCTTCTGGTTGGGGCTGACCTAGTAAGGAGTCGGTACCCCCAAGAGGCAAGGACAGTGGTTGGGACCAGCATCAGGACCTTACTCTGTGTCTTCTCATGCGACCCTGACTGTCCCTTACAAATCATCCCTAAGATTCTAGTCAACTGTGCCACCAAAATGGCTCTGGCTCCTACCTTTGGGGCCCGCACCTATCTTGGTAAAGTAACGCCTCAGAATGGAGAACCAATTGCACTTGTGCAGGACGATTCATTCTGTTCTATAGAAGTTCCCAGTACAGGTGAGCACTGAATTTGGCTGTATTCAGAGTTCCCATAGAACACAATGGAAAGTCATATACAAGTGTTACTCTTTTAAGCCGATACATTCGAGACCCATTCCCAAGATAAGTGCGAGACCCAGAGATGAGATCTGCACCTATCAGACTTTAATAACATATCCTATCAATATGCTGTTAAGTTCCAGAGTGGGAAAAACCCCTTTAAGGCCTGGACTCCACAAGAACTCTGAAGGTGTCCTGTAGTATTTGATAACAAGATATTAGAAACAGATGCTTTGAGATCTACAACTCCCAAGTTGGAGCTTCCATGGATTGGACTTGCCTTTCCAGCACATCAGATTGAGATATGAGAAATTTGGAGATCTAGGCAATCCTTGAACTTTTTGTCCTATCTTTCAAACATTCCTGAGCAATTTTTGCAGTGCGTATGGGCATTATCCTGCTGAAAATGGTCACTGTCTTTAGGAATTACCGATGCCATGATGGAGTGAACTTGATCTATAAAATGTTTATGTAGGCAGTATATGCCAAAGATGCCAGGACCCAAAGTTTCCTTGTAAAACATTGTTGATTCCATCACACGTCCATCCTGCATTATCATGGTGCATTGTGGTATCATCTCTTCCGCAGGTAGGTAATGCACCTCCACCCGGCCATTGTTTGACAAGAGTCAGCATGGATATGTAGCAAGCTGTAATACATTGTGTCCTCTGACACCTTTCTACTAGCCAGCATTAAAGGGGTTGTCTCACTACATTGATTCATCTTATCTCAGTCCTGTTTTCTCGGTTTCATTTCTGAATTCAGGGGCATGTATACTGGCTTCTGGCAAGCAGTGACTAGCTGCTGAGGACTCCAGGTCTGTAGCTATAGCAACCAGCACTGGCAGCCTATCAGGAGAAATCAAACAGGTCTGTAGCTATAGCGACCTGAGGAACTGATGCAGCCCATACAAGAGGGGATATCTCAGAATAGGTAGGACACTGTTAATGGAAAAGTCACATTGAAAAGTGACTTGTTTTGCAACACAAAAAGCAATCCCTGTAATGAGACAACCCCTTTAACTTTGTTTTCCATTTTATGTCCATAAACCATGTCACTTGTCTGCCTGTCTTGACACTTGGCCTTGTGCTTTATCACTTCTGTCAACCTTTTACCCAGCCCCCTGACATTCCTGATTGTTCTAGGCTCTGAAGTCTTGGCTGTCTACTCTCAATTTACTGATACCACCATGATCAATTTCCACCACTGCAGCTATACTGTGGACTGCTATCTAGGAGAACTATACAGAAAATGTATGTGTAAGGACCTGTCAGGAGTTCACGAGAAGACACAGACGAAGTGAGGCCCTGACGCTGGTCCCAACCTCTGTCCCTTCCTCTTGGGGTACCCGACTCCTTACTAGGTCAGCCCAAACCAGAAGATTGAGCACTACTCTGAGCAAAGTGGGACACAGGACGCAGACAAACAAACACAGAACAATCAGGGAGGGTCAGACAGGCAAGATCGGCAACAAACGGGTAATTCAATACAGAATCAGGTGACAGGAGAATAACCAGAGTCCAAGCCAGAGTCAAAGAGCACAGAAGAATCCAATATGAAAACAAGCGAATTATAAGCAGAGGTAACCATATAGCAGGTAAGGAAGACAGGAAGCTGAGACCTTATATAGGGAACAGAAGTGATAGGAGAATGGAAGTGTCAATCAACAAAGGAACAGGTTAACCCAAATAGTGCTGGAAGATTCCTGGCCACGCGCGTTGGCCAGGAATCAATTAAGTATAAAGAGCTAGCAGAGTTCACACTGGACAACATTATGTGAAAAACAATGGTTTTCATTGCAACGGCCATGGCCGGCGACCAAAGCCCACAGCTGGGGGTCTGTTGGGCATGATCATGAGAGTATGTGAAGACACATTGACATGTGGTTTTGGGTTTATGTTCAGTGGATGTGTCGTGAATGCGCTGAGTCAGAGATATCATTCCTTGATTGTCGTACAGACCGAGGCCTCATTTAGAACCCTTATATACCCTTTATAAACCATGGGGCCCAACTGTACATCCACATGCCTGATTTAATAAAAAAATATTGTTTATCTTCAATCAAAATGGCTTCTGGCTATGGGTGCCATGTGGCAGTATACATAGAGCACCTAAAGTGCTTCAGTGACTCCATACAAGGCGGTGTTTCATGCACAAGGCCTTTTTTTGTCAATGCCTCTTAAATACTATTCTTTGGGTTTTTTTTGCATGCGTTACTGGTCAAATATTAAAAAAACTGACACCAGCACCAGATACTGCACTGACAACAGAACGGTAACGGTAAATAGGATGCAATTAATGACAAATAAATACATTGTCAATTAGGTTTCATTCTCCATCATATATTTATACCATATTCTTATTTTATAAACCACTTTCTCCCAAGATTACATTGGTGTCACTCACTATGAAGCACCATGACAGCTACAAACATCAATATACAGTAGACAGTATGATATGGTGTTCAGAACAAGAGAAGAAAAGAAATGCAAAAGACTGTGGACGGCATCAATCTCTGGATGTCAGGAGCCGTCGCAGAAAGGTGACCTCGCTAATGTCGCGGGTGCGCTGTTTCAGCATTTTCAGTAGCTTTAATGCATTGATTGTGTTAACAGCAATCTCAGCTTTTTCTGTACATTAGTTGCTGCATGTAATTAGAGCGCATTATCATCCGGCAAGAGCCAAAATGGTTCACAGATTGCCAATATACAGGCTATTGAACCCTCACAGCTTATTCCCAAGTTCATAGAGCAAAACAGGGTGAAGAAAAGTTTGCAACAAAACCTAGGAATAGAGAACACAGACGGAAAGTCTACACTGAGCAAAAACTAGGTCCACCTAACAGTCTGCAAGTCATCCTAAAACAGTCTGAAGATAGTGGGCAATGTGATTCTAGGCCTTCATGGTCTCTAAAGGTCATATGATGTGCACACGTCCCTTTTATTGATCCAATACTTATCTGTAGAATCTGCTTGGTTTTGGGGTACCTTAATAATTGATCAAGTACAACTGAATCGTTAAAGGATTTATTACAAACGATAATATAAATATATGTGTGTGTGTGTATATATATATATATATATAATATATATTATATATATATATATAGCACACAAATAAGGAATCTAACTAAGGGACAGGGAGATAGGAGAAGGGAGGCAGGAAAGATGGTGGGAAAGAGAGAGAGACCTAATTAACCTTGTGTGCCATCTTTTATACCAGACACACCCACACACATGACCCATCCATTGCCCATCCCTGGAACACCTCCAAGAGCTCTCTTAACCAATCAGCCCAGTTCTTATACAGTCTACAGAAATCATTGTATATGTCACTTCTTCCAGTAGGTGTCCCAAAGATCAACAGCCTTGCTGGACAAGTCACATTGTCTGTGGACCCTCCAAGCCTGGTTGAATCATCATTCCCATGTCCCTGAAGAGTGGGGGGTTAGTCATCCAGATGTCCTGACTTCCTGCCAGGAGAATGGTATTGTCCCTTAAGCATTTTGTCTCCTGTGATTGTCAGATATACAGCTCTAGAAAAAATTAAGAGACCACTGCAAAATTTTCTCAGATTTTTCTCTTCAATGGTATGTATTTTTGGAGAAAAATGTACATTGTTATTTTATTATATAAACTACTGACAACGTGTCTCTGAGATTCAAAGCTAATTTTTTTTATTTATTTGCAGTAAATGAGAAGTCTTCAAAATAATAAAAAAAGCAGCAGAGCTCTCAGACCTCAAATAATGCAAAGGAAACAAGTTCATATTTCTTTAGAAACAATAAGACTAATGTTTTAAGTCAGGAAAAGTTCAGAAACCAATATTTGGTGGAATAACAATGATTTTTTTCATTCAAATTCCTTTTGGCCTCTTCCTAGCACTTGTTTTGCCATCAAGCTTGTCCTTTTGTAAGAGGATTGTGAAGACCACAGCAGTGTTTTTTATAATTTCCTTCATTAAATGAGATTTGGATCAGGTGATCAACTAATCATAATCAAATAAAGTATAATGAGATGAACTTTGGTTGGAATTCAACTGACAGTGGAATGGCTGTAGAGATGCTGACTTTTAGAAAACTGTGCAGTGGTCTCTTAATTTTTTCCAGAGATGTATGGCAGTGCCAATTGTTCATTCAAGAAACAGGATTTACAACATGTCTTTCAGAGGGGGAGGTTGCAGGTATTATGACCACTTAGACGTCATCTGTTCCACTGCGTTTTGTCCTTCCCGATATGGTCAGCAGACTTTAATCCTTTGGTTGGACATGGAGTGTATATAGATATACTTTATATTTAGCTCTTAATATACATGTTGAATCCAACTCTATCAAATAAAAAAGAAGAAACATTGCAAATAGTCTTCATTAACAAATATTTTTACCATTTAGTTTCTATAGCTCCCATGAAAACATTCCTCCGTGGTTGTAGACAACATCCTCTCCTAGTCCTAATTCTTGCTGATGAAAGGTAAAGACTCTGAAAGGGAAAAACTGCAGAGAGTTTGTAGTTTGTTACCGGGGCAGCGCCACTATTGGAAATTTCCGGACCTTATACAGCCACACCAAAGAAAACTACTTGTGGGGTGAATGGGGAAAAAACACATTTGTGCCAGGGTTATTTTATGTTTTGTTTCTTTGCCATTTAGTATAAAAGACATGTTGGGCCTTATGTATGAAAACTATCTAGCAGTAAGACTGTCTTTGTTACCCACAGCAACCAATCAGCTTTTATTTCATATAGTGACCTGGAAAAATAAAAGCTGGGCTCTGATACTTTGTTCCATGTAAAAATCACAGATAGAAGTTGATTTTTCATTTTCTTTTCTTTAAATATTAAGGCAGCAGTTGCAATTAATGGACTGCAATCCTATTCATGTCTGCAGGTAACAGACCCCTCCATTTCCTAGACTACATCTTCTTCGTCTCTTTCTACTTGGATCCTGTTAGTCAGAACGTGGTTATGTCTGGCATTAGCACTGCTCATAGTCTGTGTCAAAATGTTTAAAAACAACTGTAAATTAACCTAAAATGTGTCTTCTAAACCCAATACAACATGAACATTTGCACAAATGGAGTGAATTGTGTTACTAAACCAAATATTGGCACAACCCTAAAAAGGCCTTCTGTCTACTTTGAGAAGAACCATCCTAAAGCAAACTTGCTCAAATAGTGCTGTCATAGGTCACAGCTCTGTACAGAGGTTATCACCATTCACATTAGTCCTTTTTCACAATGGGGCTAACAATGTCATTTCCCTACCTCCGAGGTACATACATACATATGTGTGCCAGGTGGAAACAAGCACTGAGAGAACTTATTAACTCTATGCAGATAGTGTTCTTGGTTTGAATCAGAACCATGAACCCATCACTGTGAGGTTATTGTGCTAACCAATGAGCCATAGACCCTCTGGTTGGCCCTAGAGCTGACATTAATAAGTCCCACCTCAAAATAGCTAACCGTGTCTGCAAATCTCTTACTGATTGGGTCCATCAGTAGACTCATGGTTGGATCTGAATTTATTCTAATTGGTCCAATTTTCTCGTATTGGACATTGATCCTTGTCAGAGTTGTCAAATGTCGTTAAAGTCCTGGACAGTCTGCTAAAGTATTTTTCCCAAAAAACTGATATGTCCATGATATTTTTTTTTTTTTGAGGCTGGTGATAATTGACTAGACCATTGTTACTGTAGCAAGCATCATAATACAGCTCATAGGGAATTGCGGTAATAAGTTTATATCTGTTTCAGGCCACAGTGAAGTCCTCAGTCTGTAAGGTACAGCAAAGACTGCGCTCTTGACCATGATTATTACCTGTATTGTGCATGTTCTCTGCACTGTGTGAACATGGTCTGATTCTGTTTTTACTGGGTTTGAGTGACAGCCTTGTCACACCCGTCTGGTTCTCTGTGAGCCCTGTGGCAAGGCTACAGATTGTTCTGTTTGAGTGGTGACTGACAGCTGCCTGCACCACTCACCTTTCTTACCTGTTGTATGTTCTTTGTGGTCTGGGTGTCAGAGGACCGGTCCAATCACGGCCTGGATCGGGACTCTGACATCTCTCCAGTAGACCACTTCTGCTTAGCATCATTGCTGGTTATAGCCTTTGCTTGAGCTGGTGCGCTTGGTAAATGGTTTGATTCTCTTGGTGTCCTGACTTTATGTCCTCCCCTTTGACATAAGTTTATTGCCTGCCGCTTCTGTACCTTTTCTGCTCTCTCTGGTTCTGACCCATTTTCACCTGACCCTTCTGGTTTGTGTTTGTCTGTGTTGTCTCTTCAGTGTTTGCGCGTATTCAGGATAGGGATTGCCGCCCAGTTGTTGCCAACCGCTTAGGGTCAATTTGGCAAGTAGACAAGGACAGCCTTGGGGGACTTAGGGGCCATTTACACAGCACAGGAGAAACACCGGCCGGCACGGCACACAGCCGCAGGCGGACGGCTTTTCTCCGCCGAAGAATAAACATTATCAATGTTTTTCGGGCCGCCGGTGGTCCGAAAACCACCAGGCAGAAAACCCGTGCAATAGGGACCGCTGCACAGGTTTTCCATAGTGGCCCATTGAAAAGTTTGCATCCGGTTTTTCAGACGGTTTTCAAAACCGCAAACTGTCTGAAAAAACCGGCCGAAAACCGATGCCGGGGGGACATGTCCTTAGTGCTGGGGTGCACTGTCTGTACCTATCTGTGTATTCTTTCCGGGAGTCCCTAACATTATCACTGTATTAAAATATATTATACAAGGTCTGACAAAATTTGCAAACTCATCACAAACAGTTCTACGATATGTACAGTGGGTTCCAAAAGTATTTATTCCCGTGGAGCAGTTCCTCATTTTAAATGTTAAAGCCACTGACTTAAATGTATTTTATTGATAAAATATGTGAAAGAGCAACACAAGTAGCAAGTATTTGTTAAGAAAATAATACATGCTTTTCCAGATTTTTGTAAATTAAAAACCTGAAAAGTGTAGCGTGCATATATATTCTGCCTCTTGTACTTTGATCCTCCTAAATAATATCCAGTCTGATGAAGAAGTCACCTAATTACTAATCAGAGTACATCAGTGTGTAGTTTATTCTCAGTATCACTACAGCTGTTTTGTGAAGGCCTCAGAGGTTTGTTAAAGAACATTAGTGAACAAACAGCATCATAAAAACTAAGGAACAAACCAGACAGCTCAGGAATAAAGTTGTAGCAAAATGTATTGCAGGGTTAGATTTAAAAAAAAAAAAAAAAGCCCGAGCTCTGAACCTCTCACAGAGCACTGTTCAATTCAGCATCTGTGAGTGGAAGGAGTATGGCACATGGCAGTCCACCTATACTGACAGCCCAGAAAAGGAGAGCACCAATGAGAGAAGCAGCCAAGAGCTCCAGGGTCACTGTGGAGGACCTGAAGAGATCCACAACTCAGATGAGAGAATCTGTCCACAGGACAACTATTAGTCGTGTACTCCACAAATCTGGCATTCATGGCAGTGTGGCAAGAAAAAATTCTTTTGGAAGCAATTTTGCCAAAAATATGTAGGGGATACAGCAAGCTCTGGTCAGAGGAGACCAAAATTCTACTTTTTGGTCTTAATATTAACTGCTATGTGTGGAGGAAAGTCAACACAGCACATCACCCTAAACAAAATATTTCGACCATGAAGCAGAAACTGGCAAACTGATCAGAGTTGGTGCAAAGATGGTTGAAGAAGACTTTAAACTGGATCATATTTTCACCTTCTACCAGGACAACAACCCTAAACATACAGCCTAAGCTACAATGGAAGGGTTAACATCAAAAATTATTTACATGCTAAAATGGCCCAGTGACAGCCATGACCTAAATCTTATTGATAATCTGTGGCAGGACTTCAAAAATGTTGTTCACAAACGTTTGAGGGCCAATCTCACTAAGCAAAAACTATTTTGCAAAGAATAGGCAACAGTTCCAGCCTCTAGATGTGCAAAGCTGGTAGAGACATCCCCAAACAGACTACAGGGAGTCTGAATACATATATACTCCACATATTTCAGTTTTTCAATTAGCAAAGATGTGGAAAAGCACAGATAATTTTTCTATACTTCACAAATACTTGCTACTTTGTGTTACTCTATCACATAAAATATCAATCAAATACATGTAAGTTTGTGGCTGCAACATTTAAAAATTAGGAACATTTCAATGGGCATGAATACTTTTGCAACCCACTTTACATTGTTGAATATCACTGTGGTTGCCTTCAAAGTAGTCCCTTTGGAAAGCTATCTTGGAACTGGTTTTGGGTATTATCCTTTAGTGTTGCCATCATATTACCTTTGATATCATTAATGTCATTAAAATGCCTTTCGTTAAATATTTTCTTTATCTACGGGAACAGAAAAAGTCATTGGGAGGCAGGTCTGGTTAATAGGGAGGGTGTTCCAATACAGTTATTTGCTTGCTTGTTGAAAACGCCTTCATAAACAGTTCTTTGTGAGCAGGTGAGTTATCGTGCAAGAGCCACAAGTTCTTCATGAAAAGTTTGGTTCATTTTCACCTTACCTTTTCATGCTGCCTTTTCAGCACCAAATAAAACATTTGGTTGATTATTGGTCCACTTGTTACAAATTCTAGATGAACAATCCTTCTAATGTCAACAGTGTTCTGACTTTTGATTTGGACTTGCAGACCTCTTTCGTTGGGGAGAATTGTCAGTCTTGCATTGTGCACTTTGCCACTTCTCTTCAGGGTCATGTTTGTAGACCCATAGTCAATCACATGTGTTGATCACAGGGTCTAAAACATCATATTGCCGCTTTAAATGGTCTTGCCAAATTTCGACTTAATTGAAGTTCTGATGCTCTCAATTTACAGAAAAAATGGGACATCATATTCTCAAAAAACACAAAAACGAGGCCATACTCACAGCTCAAAGGCTAGACTGAAACTGAATCCAGTAAAGAAGCAACACTGGCCCCTATGCTTCTTAGGAAAGATAAACAGATGCAGCTGATTGCTGAGCAGTAGCTCACATACCCCACCAATAGGGAAACAATTAGGGCCCGTTTACACGGCAATGGACAAATACCGGTCAGTTTATGCGACCGGTATTTGTCCGGTTTGTGTGCCAGGGGGGTGGTTACTGGTATTATAATTGCATATAGATAAAACCCTTCTCTTCAGGGTTATGTTTATAGACCCATATTCAATCACATGTGTTGATCACAGGGTCTAAAACATCATATTGCCCCTTCAAATGGTCTTGCCAAATTTCGACTTAATTGAAATTCTGACACTAACAACGGGATACAACAAGGCGCAAATAACACGAAACAGCTATCTGTAGGTGAATTTAACGGGTCTGACTCAAATCCCTTTCACATTGCGAGGCTCCTTCGAGCTACATGTGAATTGAGGATAACTATATCCAATAGAGTGCGCTGTGGAGTTCCTCAGATCTTTTCCCATGAGGCTAAGTCCACACAGCTTAATTGCAGGCGTAATTATGGCCCGCAATTACGGTGTGTGGATGGTGGCGTGGCGGGAGCGGGGGCGGGGGGCCGGCACCTCGCCGGCCCATAGACATTCATTACCAGCGCCGCATATACGCCGCTAGTAATTCACATGTCACTTATCTCCCCGCCCGGCAGATTCGCCGAGCAGGGAGAGGAAACGTAGTCCATAGTTCTCTATGAGAACTGTGGATTACCGTAATGACTGAGACGTATTCTAGCCGCAATTTGCGCACTCCGGCGCGTAATTACGGACTGGAATACATCCCATTTTAAGCCATGTGAACATAGCCTAAGCCTTTGCTTTATGCAAAACAGCCAGTGAGGTCTGAAAGGCAAGTAAACCATCACACCGACCAGTTCATTGGTGGCTCTCCCCGAGGAGAGATTTTTTCCACCTTCTAAACGGGATACAAAGCCACACACATACAGTAGTAGTCACCAAACAGAATGAGAATGTTATGGGTCTACAACAGAGATGTAGATCACGGATGTAATAAGCCTATGAAACCATACTCGGGTTTCTGTATAGTGCTGCCACGATAAACTCACAATGACGAGTTTGCGGACTTGTCTAACCTGGCAGACAAGCATTTCTTGTAGTCTCCATTATTCATTATGGTTTACCAATTTATCTGTAAAAAAAGTGGCTGTTCCTGATTTTTGGAAAACGTCAGATTGACAACTCTGATCTTTATCCTATAGGTCTTGGATGTAAAACCTCTGGCTTTTGACACTATGTAACTGAGGCTATTCCAGTAAATCTTGCTTGTAGACTACTCCACTACAAAGTATGATGCAGAGCACAGAATGTAATGATAAAATTGGACTTGTCAGAGAGAGGAAAATGTCAAGCTCAATACTTCTTTTCCAAGTACCACAAAATGTTAAACGCTGAGACGTTCCAGCAATTTTGCATTTCATTGTATGGCTTAGGAAGTAGTGCTTACCGAAAAGTTTCTTTTATCTGATGACATTTACTGTATGTGAATCATCATATTTATGTGGTGTGATTATGGGTAGCTATGAACCAATAAAATCTTGGTAAGCGTGCAGCATAAGGCTCTGCTTTGTTATGCAATGAGTAGGCTTATTGTACGCCACTTAAAATGTTCATTCCACCTCTGAAATGTGTCTTCTCTTGTAGATTTCTGATTTTAATTTTGAGCTTCCGAAAGACTCTAACCGCAGACTCTGAGCTATTTAAGTGACAACACGTTATAAAGGATGCAACACAGGGAGGAAGAAAAACTGTGCTCCCTGTGCCTCTCTTAGCCTAGTAACCCAACATTATTTAAAGGGGTTTCCCCTTTGTAATCCCCTTTCCCCCATTCTGAGAAAATGGGGGTCCCTTTAAAACTGAACAGGCTTCAATGGAGAAGTGACACAGCTCTCTTCACTGCAGTCTATGGGAGTTATGCAGAAAGTCAAGCAATCCCCTATGTGCTCAACAGGAATAGCATTTTGGAGATTCTGTTTTGCCCGATCCCCTCTTTAAAGGGGTTGTCTCACTACAAGGATTGCTGCTTTTTATATTAAAGATCTTGCAAAAACAAGTCACTTTGCAATATGGGTCCATTAACAGTGTCCTACCTATTCCTAGATATCCCCTCTTGTATGGACTGCATTAGCTCTCAGGTTGCTATAACTACAGACCTGTTTGATCTCTCCTGATAGGCTGCATGCGCTGGTTGCTATAGCTACAGACCTGTTTGATCTCTCCTGATAGGCTGCAGGCACTGGTCGCTGTAGCTACATACCAGATATCCTCAGCAGCTCATTACTGCAGGCCAGTAGAAACCAGTAAAGCCAGTAAACAGGCCCCTGAGTTAGAAAACAGGACTGAGGTAAGATGAATCGATGTAGTGAGACAACCCCTTTAACTTCTGCCCCATGAGAGCGGATAGAATGTATTGACTTACCACATAAGCAAATGCATCACAGTAATAGTATTTAGCCAGAGGACAAGTGGCTTGCTTTTTTAAAATCTAGCTCTGCTATAGGACACAGCATTCATTATACTTATTTGCTTTAAAATTGGATTGTTGTTATTTTAGTATAGGCCTTATAGAGCCTAACCACTTGTCTGTTACCTTACTGTGGGCTTTTGTTTTCATTCTTGGCTATTTGTGGGCAGTGTTTACCACTAGTGGGTGAAGTTGGACTTTTAGGGGAAGCCCTTTATTGTGTATTGGTATAACTCAACTGCTTTTATACCATAAAATTGGATTTGTTTATAGGTGTTTTAACTTCTGTAATGTGAGCCTTGTACTTGTTATGTTTATACTCACCTGCAAGCATGACATACAGTCATTTTTGGTCTGTATTTGATGTAGAACTATTTTCCCAGTATGTGTTGACCCCGATTTTCAGGCTCAATACGTGGTAACCTCAATTTTTAGGCAACTGGGCGTATCATGTGGATAGCAAGTGATCACTGCATTATGCAGAGATTAGCACTAATACATTATAGAAGTAGAAGCTTAAATAGGTTGTCTCACAACAGGGATTGCAGCTTTGTATGTTAAAGATCTTGCAAAAACAAGTCAATATGCAATATGTGTATATTAACAATGTCCTACAAATTCTGAGAGATCCCCTCTTGTATGGACTGCATCAGCTCCTCAGGTCGCTATAGCCACAGACCTGTTTGAGCTCTCCTGATAGGCTGCATGCGCTGGTTGCTATAGCTACAGACCTGGCTTCTACTGCAGCCTAGTGGAAGCCAGTAAACACTCCCCTGAATTCATATTGAAACCGAGAAAACTGGACTGAGGTGAGATGAATCTATGTAATGAGACAACCTCTTTAAAATAGAAAGATAGCTATATAGATGGATATTAGATGTAGGTAGATAAAGAGATAGATAGATAGATAGATAGATAGATAGATAGATAGATAGATAGATTTAGAGATATTAAATGCATAGAGAGATATGAGGTGGATGAATGGATGGATAGATAAATAAATAGATAGTAAATGGATAGATAGGTATGGTAGATTTAATGGTAGGTCTAGTTAAATATTAGATATAATAATTAGTATTAGATGTGTCTTTTAATTAAATGGATGATAGTAGATATATTAGTACTATGAGACAGATTAGATATTGGATTTTGATTGATAATGGTACAAAGATAGATAAAATTTAGATATTTTTTTGATTACCTATTGTATATTTATCTATCTCTCCATCCACCTCATATCTATCTATCTATCTATCTATCTATCTATCTATCTGTGTCTTTCTAATTATCTGACTATGTATCAATCTTCTATCTATCTAGCTACACTACTCGCAAAAAGTTAGGGATATTTGGATTTTGGTTGAAATTTCAGAATGAACATAAAATTTGTTGATTTTTTTTTTTTATTGACTAAATGATACCATCTCTTAACTTTGCACTTGTCCAACTGTTCAGTGTATCAGTACTTTTTGCACAATTTGCTGATCTCAAACAAGGAGCTAAATGTTTGATCCCTGAATTTCCCAGTAAATGTAGGGGATCAATTTGTATTGGGATGTAAACAGTCCTCCTCATCCTGCTGTTCACATTTTGACAATATGAGATCAAGACAACACCTTACAACTGATCGACAGTACCATTGTGAGGCTTCAAGCAGGATGCTCTCAGACGGATGTGGCCACTGAGCTTATAGTATCACAGAGTGTCATCAGCAGGTTGCAACAGAAATATAGAGAGACTGGAAGAGTCACAGAAAGGTAAAGAAGTAGCTGTCTTTTGGCTCCATCTCACACTGATGACCACTTCATTGTAAACAATGTCCTGCGGAACTGGATGATGAATGCTGCAACTCCAGGCATGTTTAAAGGAGGTGAAAGGAAACCAAGTGTCTCGTCAGAACATTTGTAACCATTTATATCAGCGATTGTCTTGTAAGCCTTCACAGGCAGGGTCCTCTCTCCCTTTATCCCAGCTGTCAGTCACTTATTGTTGCCACTGCACTTTGTCACATGTTATGCATGTAATCCCCCCTCGAATGTGCTGCGCCCTGGAATTAAGGGCACTTTAAAATAAATAGTAATGATACAAACCACTGGTCAGGACTACGAGCCATTAAAGGGCAATGTCTTTCATATTTATCGGCATGAACTTAAGTAAAAACGAATTCTCTGGAGTCAGATGTTCTCACGCTGTCGGATGTTATGATTACATATGGTGCTGGCACTCGGCTCAGAATTTAGGTCTGTTTAATGTGTTTTGGCTAGAATAATTTACATTTCAAAACAGAATAAAATAGAATAAAAGACAGAATAGATACTGGCTGCTATTTGTACAGCACAAATCTCTAGTGTATCCAGCTTACCCTGAAAGATTTAGCAAAATGTGCCCAACTCTTGATCATTCTGCCAAGGCATGAAGAGGGTTGGTGGCTGAAATTGCAGGGTCCTAGAATACTTGGTGCCTACAAGCCGCTCTGCCTAGGCAGGTGTTTTTTTAATTCACTTATTTTATTACATGTTTATTAATTTTATAATAAACACAGCAGATCAAATATTAGCCCCAAAGAGAGAATATTAGCCATGCTCAAGCGTCTGCTCAAGCTGTATGCTTAGAAAACGTTAGTATAGGGCAACTTGTAGGAAGAGTAGGATCATTGTTGGAGAAGACAACCCAACAGCATACTGTGGGGGAGCAGCACATCCAGTTCAGAAACTATGATGGAGCAAAGAGTAACTGTCTGTCTTTGATTCCAGGTATATTTTAAAGATTTTAGGCACGTGGAAGGTCGGGAATAGAGATGAGCAAACAGTAAAATGTTCGAGTTCACGTCGAACTTCAAACAGTAGTGGTGTTCGGTTTGAGGTTCGATTTGAACTCCGAACCCCATTAAAGTCAATGGGAGAAGATGTTCGGGTTAATTTTTATATCTCTACAGGTGAGAAACAGTGGAGAAACTGTAATTACCATCCATAACAGTAAACCGGATACGTGGAACAGCTATGTGGCGTTATGCCTGCAAATTGTCTCCAAATATCAGCTTCTGGGTGTGGGAAAGATGCAGCCAGCAGTACCAAACTCCCTAACTATTGCTGTCTATGGAGAGGAAAATGCTATCTAACTAAGTCTTGATTCTCTAATCTTGCTGCACACCCTCCTAACTACCTAACTAATCTAAATAGCAGCTTTTCTTGTCTAAAATCGCTAATAAACACATCTTGTGCCTGCATGCAAGCAAGCAGACTGAGAGTAATCTGTATAGTACAAAGAGTGAGCTGAAAATGACGTTCAGAATGCAATACAGTGAAATATATATAACATGGTCATGTGATTTTAGCAGCCAATGAGAGCCTCACACCTCAGCAATGACGTTTTTGACACTTCTATGTGCTCTACACTGATTGGATGGCCACCAAAACTGCAAAAAGGTGCCGACAACTATTAAAATGGCGCGTCGAACGCCATGGCGAACTTGAACATTTACTCGAATGAACAGTAAAATGTTCAGTTCGGTTCGAGAAAATCGAGATGTTCGACTCGAACTTAACTAACAGTTTGATCAACACTAGTCAGGAACAGCTGGGGATTTTAGCATCTTGGTGCAGGTAGTGCAATGACATCACTGCATTCATAGGACCATCAACAGCTAGGAACAAAAAGAGGATTCTACTGCTCATCTTAGCAACACTGTGGGCGCACAAAATACTTTATTCACATTGCTAATTGGGTGCACAAAGGGGAAACATTACTATCAAACAGGAACACTACTGCTAAATTAATATAGCCTCATACGAGCTATATTTGTATAATTTGTTGCTTGTTCTTTCTTCATAGACCCTAAGGGCATGTCCCCACGGCATGGGTTTGCAGATGTTGTTTCAGACGGTTTGCAGTTTTGCAGACCGTCTGAAAAACCGGCCGCAAACAAACAGAATGGGGCTCTATGGAAAAGCCGTGCAGCAGTCCCCAATGAACGGGTTTTCCTCCCGGCAGTTTTTCCGCTCGTGGGCCACCCGAAAAACATTCAACATACACATTCTTCCGTCCGGTTTTCGGACGGAATATGTGCAAGTGAATGTGAAGGGGGAGGGCTTTTCTCCGCTCTTCGAGGCACACAAACCGGACAAATACATATATAAACCGACCGGTATTTTTCCTGTGCCGTGTGAACGGTCCCTAAGGGCCTGTGCATCTGAGCAACAAGCTGGTGAGTTGAGGAGCAGATACAGATGTAGAAAAGTTTAACTTGACAGTGATACCACAACTTTCCACATTATCTGTTTTTAGATCACAGCAAAAACCATGATACCGTGATATCATGGTACATTATCTTTCAAGTTTATCTTTGCTACATGTGTCAACAATGGGGCTTACAAGTGTCTAGTTATCCACTAGGAAACATAATTGCCTTAATTGATCCCTAACGGATGGTGGCACAATGTTATTAACAAAACTATAAGCTTTAGAAGTGAGAAGAAACCAACTTTATTAGGATTTAAAAGAAGCAAAAATGACAAGGGCTCTCTCATCAGAAAAACCTGTTTTTTTGTCAATGGACAATGATCTCTTGTCTATATTAGATACAAATATTATATTAGGGAATAGTTAGGGTATGTTCACACAGTGTTTTTGTGGCCGTTTTTTAGTGCATTTTACTTGCTGGAAAACCGCCCCAAATCAGCCTCAGATAAGTTACAAATCATTGCTCATTGAATATGATGTAAAATTTTAACAGTCGCCCCTTTACACAACAGCAAAATTTTTCCCAAGCAAAATTTGGGAAAAGATTTTTTTGGGAGGGAAAAAACTAAGGGGAGGGTCAATGGGGCCCTTTTTCGCTTGTAAAATCCCTATATTCAAATCTTTCGCGGGTTTTTCATCCGGGATTCCTGCCTTTTTTTTTCCCCCTGATAAACCCCCTTTTTAATCATCAACCCAGGGGGAAACGCGTCGGAATAATAAGGGGATCGGAAGGAATATAAGGTCGTATGTGATTATATATCTTGGTGATTTGGTGCTATATTCTGATCTCTTTTAAAAATTTGTGTATGGAGTACTAGTACAGGCTTACAATCTCAAGTGTTAAGTGTAGATTAAGATAGGATATAACCTGTGGGCATGACAATAAGTGAAAATCATTGTCCAGGTACACTGGCTGCAAGGTTCCTTATTTATCTCCTTGTGGTGGTCTGTGAAATCAGGAAAGAGATATTTAATTTGGGCACTTGGTTTCTCAGGTATTTTAAGTACTGACACAGGGATATACTAGGCACTGTATAGAGAGAGCCTCCATAGGTGGGGCCGTCCTTTTCAGGACGAATACCCGACCTGTACTAGGTTAGTGTAGGGATATTTGTAAGGGATAGTTTTTCGGTATATATATAGTTTATGTAACAGCGGTGTTGCTACATATTATTGTGGTTTTATATCTCGTTTAATTTTTTATTGACAAGTAATAAAAAGTATATTTTAGATATAGAGTTTTGTAGTGTTGTTTTCAGTGACTTTATGTAATCACAAACTCTTTAGGGTTTATTCTGTTTTTCTGTGATTTTTTTTTTTTAAATCCCTATATTCAACAATGGGGATAAGATTTTTCAAAATACACTTCAAAAACGCTTCAAAATACACCTCTAATCAGGCTTTTTTTAAGCTGATTTGGAAGCATAAATTTACTCTTCAAAAAACCCCATGTGAACATACCCTTATGCTATTTCCCTATACTAATCAGAATAGTCCTGAATTTGACATTTTCAGGATATTTTTGTGAATGTGTTTTTTAGGCGTCAGAATAATATTTCTGCACCTTTTTAGAACTGCAGTAGTATTTTTCCATTTTCTCTATCCAGTGTTCGTAGGAGTCCGATAAACCAAGGTTAATTCTCATAAGGATGTTGTGACTCTTTGCTTTATACTATAGACGACCTTCCAGACTTTTGTCCGGGCCCCATCTGAGGTCATCATGTAAATCAATAAGTCAATTCACGTTTCAGTAAAATATCAAATGGGTTTTCAAATAGAGACGTTCATTACAATCTTCATTAATATCCGCAGTCTTCCCTTCCGCTCGACACTAATTGCACGGGTATGTTAGATGATAAGTAGGATAAGTAGGATGCAGCTGTCAGAATCCATTGCGGCCTGTCTCCCACACGCACAGTGTGAGTCTAACCAATATTGAGGGGAATTCAGCCTATTAATTCACAAGGACCCAAAACCGTCATTATCACTCAAGGCTCAAAATATTCATTAGAGTAGAATCAATACATTCTTCAGGAAAGACTTCAAAAGTCAATAAACAGAAAAGTAATAAGGGGGTCACACAACATGTACTTTAGGGTTCATTGATCTGCAATGATTATTAATGCATCAACCTTATACACAACCCTAACTCCTCCAATATATGGTTATTATCTGGCTCACATGTTACATACATAGTTACATAGTTATGAGGTTAAAAAGACACAGGTCCATCAAATCCAAGCTACAGCACAACATTACTGTGTTGATCCAGAGGAAGCCAAAATCCTCTACTTGGGAGTAGATTAGAAGACATGACCATACATTCAGAAGGGTCTGCATGGATGGATGGATGATGGTGATACTATTTCTCCCGGGGCACACTCTCCAGATGATCTCTCCCTTGACTTCTCGCATGTTAGGTGAAGTGTGAAGTGCCCATTATGTTCAGTGCAGAAATGAGCAGGCAGGAGACAAGGAGGTAACGGTGCAAATGGTCTTAAGCCTCTTTACTTCAAACCCGGCAAAGATGGAACAGTACATGGCAGTGGACATCCTTCAATATAAAATTCCTTCTTTCCAGATGCAGCCACTTTATAGACCGAGGCAGGGTGATGATGTTCCTAAACCCAGTCCCTCGCTGAGCTAACTCCATCTTGTCCCACTCCCATACAGCCAATTAAGATAAGAGGTTAAAGCCGTTCCCTACAGTTGTTCACATTGACACTCTGCAGGTGGATAGCGGTCTAGAGACCTATACGCCTTCAGCTCCCAAGAAGAGATTCAATGGAAAGACCCAGACTTCTCTAGGCATATGGAGACCAGGAGAGAATGCAAATAATAAATGTATCTTTCTTTTATAACTTCCTAGTTTGACCCCACCCTGGTGTTGTTATGGTTACTCCCACCAAGGCCTCGAGTAGCTGCAAATGGTTACATATCCACAACACATCACACCAGAACTCCTGGCTGCACACAGGGGTGAATAAGAGGTCAATTCTAGAACATTCTCAGTGCAGTGATAATAGTACACAGTGCAAATAGCAATTCACATTACTAAAACATTTAAACCCTTTTGTAGTATACCATACCATGAACTCCGGTATACTACAAAAGCATCTCTAAAATTTTCTAAAATAAGATCCTGCCAAGAGCAGGGGTAAAATAGTCTGCAATGTCACAAAGGAACCCAAGGTAAATGTTGTAAAATTACCTGAAGCAAGAAGTTTGTGGAAGAAAATCAACATAACAAAGTTAAGGCGGAATAACCAAAAATTCCTCCAAGACGATGTGAAGGACTAATCAATAATTCCCATAACCACTATCACAAGGTGTTGACACCCGATGCTAAAAGCAAGGTTCACACACTTTTGCCACTCACGGGTTTGTGACATTGCATCCGTTTCTCAGTAAATAAATGTGTAAGACCAATATTTTAACTCCTTTGTTTGATTAAGTTTTCCTTATTTACTTTTAGGATTTGAATGAAAATCTGGGGTCGTGTTTAACTTTTCGCTAAAATATAAAAAATTTTGAACAGTTCACAAGCTTTCAAGCACCGCTCTATATTAGTTTAGGGTCACTGTATTACAGATCTGTACACCACGGCTGTAGACCATTTACGCACAGAGGCGTAACTTCGTGCTCCTGGGCCCTAGTGTAAAAAGTGAAGTGGGCCCCCCAGTTACCATGCGCCATTTACAATACTGGTGTCTTCTTATGTGGCAGAAGGGCTTTTGGGCCTCCTCAGGCTGCAGGGACCGGTACCGACTGCTACCGCTGCACCCCCTTTAGTTACGCCCCTGCTCCTGCAGCTAGTGGCGATTCAGGTAATTACATTAGGTTGTGGGAATTTAGGGAATACACAGTTGATCCACAAGTATATGGACATCAACACAACGGGCCACATGTATGAAAACGGTTTAGGTCTAAAACTCACTTTTTTGCCCATAGTAACCTATGGGCAACAAAGTGAGTTTTAAACCTAAGCCGTTTTCATACATGGGGCCCAATATTCGGAATTTAGCTTCTCTACCACATCACAATGGATTTGAAACAAACCAATCAAGATGTGAATGAAGGGGAGACTTTCAGCTTTAATTCATAGGGTTTAACAAAGATATTGCATAAACCATTCATGAATTACAGCCTTTTTATATCACTCCTCCACTTTCATAAGCTCAAAAGTATTTGGCAAAAGTAACATCATTAGAAAGGATTATATTTAATACCTGGATATAAATACTTTCCAGTCAATGAAAGTAAGGAACACATGGGCATCAACAAAAGTTTCCTTCTGTAAGATTCCTTTCCTACAACTAATATAGATAATGCATCATTTATCCCGAGGATTGAACGCCGTAAAAACAAAACTCCCGCAAACATGGCGCAAGTAAGTTTTTTTCACTTTACAATTTTTTGCGGTTTCCAAGTAAATTACAGCTCTGGAAAAAACTAAGGGCGACATGTATGAAGCTCGCCACGTCAGGGCGCACCTTTCCGCCGGTTTTCCGGCGAAATCTGCGCCTGATTTATGTCGGCACTGGGGCGCGCACATACATTCGATGTAAAGTCCGCCGCGCCTCGCCAGTGTTTGAGGCGCAGTGCGGGACTTAGGCGCAGTGCGGGACTTAGGCGCAGTGCGGGGCTGCGCCTATGATTCGCCGCCCGAGGTAGTGCGCTCATACATAACATGTAAAGTCCGCCGCGCCTCGCCAGTGTGTGAGGCGCAGTGCGGGGACCTAGGCGCAGTGCGGCACTGCACCTAAGATTCGCCGTCCGAGGAGGTGCGCTCATACATGCGGGGAAAAGTCTGCCGCGCCTCGCCAGTGTGTGTGGCGCAGTGCGGGACTTAGGCGCAGTGCGGGACTGCGCCTCACATGTATTCCAATACGAGACAGGCTGGAAAACAGCGAGAAATCATTAAAGATGTCCGTGCGGAGTATGAATAAAAAATCGTCTTTATAAAGACGTAAAACATTCTCTGAAAAAGAGCTCAAACCTAATAAAAAAAATACATAAATAAAATCGCTTTCCAAAAATCCAGAACGGCGCTACATCGGGAATTTGGATATTTGAAATTGCGGGAAATACAGTAATTCAAATTCTGAAAAGCTATTTCAATTGGTTGGCAGAAACCAGCCAATCAGAATGGGGAGCGACAGTGCCCCATTAAAACCTATGGAGAAGTTTTTGACCAATCAAAATCAAAGGGGGGACAGTTCAAAATACGTAAAATGCTGAAAAGAGCTGAATGGTTGAGTTAGCGGGTTGGCTATCTGGGCCCAATCAAAATAGGAGCGACAGAGACCATTATAACCTATGGAGAAGTTTTGACCAATCAAAATCAAGGCGGGACAGTTCAAAATACAGTAAAATGCTGAAAAGAGCTGATTGGTTGAACTAGTGGGGACTTGGCTATCCCGGCCAATCAGAAGCGCGTACTTTTCCCATTTTGTCTATAGAGAGATCGGGGCAATGAAATCTCGGCGCTCGGCGTGCGGCATGGGGTATGATTAAAAAAATCATTTTTGTTAAGTGTAAGATTTTATCTGAAAAAGAGCTGAAACCTTCTATAAACATACATTAATTAAATCCCGAACAACGCTTTTTGGCCGGGATAGCCAAGTCCCCGCTAGCTCAACCAATCAAACTCTTTTCTGCATTTTTACTGTATTTTAAACTGTCCGCCTTTGAATATGATTGGGCAATATTTCTCATGGTTAGAAGGGCCCTGTCGCTCCTATTCTGATTGGTCAATACTCCTCCACAGGTTAGAATGGGCCATGTCACTCCTATTTGATTGGTTGGTTTATGCGACCAATCAGAAGAGCTAAAACAATTTGAATTACTGTATTTCCCGGCAATTTTTATATCCCAATTCCCAATGTAGCGCCCGGGCTCGGCGACAAAGCGTTGTTCGGGATTTAATTGTTTATGTTTATAGAAGGTTTAGCTCTTTATCTGATAATGTTTTACACTTAATAAAAATGATTTTTCCTATTCATACTCCATGCCAAAACGGCGTGAGAGCGAGATTGCATTGTGCGATCTCTCCATAGACTACAATGGGAGAAGTAGCTCGCGCTCTGATTGGTTGGGATAGCCCAAAATCCGTAGCTCAAAACCCAAACAGTCTTTTCTGCATTTTTACTGTATTTTGAACTGTCCCGCCTTTGATTTTGATTGGTCAATACTTCTCCCTAGGGTTTTAATGGTTCACTGTCGCTCCTATTTGATTGGCGGTTTTATGCCGACCAATGAGGAGCATTTCAGAATTTGAATTACTGTATTTCCCCGGGAATTTCCCAAAATATAATTCTTGATATTGCGCGTTCTAAATTTTATTTATGTATTTTTTTTTTTTTTTAAAGGTTAGCTCTTTTTCGTTTAATTTTTTTTAACCCTTTTAAAAAGGGCTTTTTTTTAAAACCAATACTCCATCCCCCGGGAAACGAAGCCGAGTTTTTCTTTTTGCATCTTCATTTTGTTTCCCCCCATTTCTGTTCTCGCTTCACTTCGCCCCCTTTCCGGGAGCATTTGGGACCAAATAAACCCAAGGTTGCCTTTGGGACTCCAGCCTGACTGCCCCCCCTTTACTTTCCCGGGCCCCCGGGATCGTAAAAACCCTTGGATTTTTTCGACGCGCCGCTTCCCGCCCCGGAACCCCACATCCGCCCCCCCTTAAACGCCCCTTCAGGGGGGGCCGAGCTGAAATGTAAAACGCTAAAAACCAAACACCCCCACCCCCACGTCCGACAGGGGAAGCCGGGGCCCGGGGGAGGCCGGGGTTACACCAAAAAAAAGACAGGGAAAAACCCATTCATCATTCCCCTAAAAGACCACTGCCATTTTTCAAAAAATCAGCATCTTTTTCAGTCTGACAGCCTTTTTCTTTTCCCATTTTCATTTAAAAATTTCCAATAAAAATTCCCCTTTCATCCTGCTTGGGCCCCCCGTTCAAAAATCTTATTCAACCCGAAAATTGGGGGACGGATCCCGCCGTTTTGAAGGGCCCTTTAAGTGCTTCGGTTTGGGTTTGTTTCCCCCAACCAAATCTCATTAAAATAAAAAGTATTAAAAACTCCTGGGGTGGCCCTTCACATCCCTTTGTAATGGGAACAAGCGGGGAAGGCAAAAAAAAAAAGTTTTTAAAAGGGCCATAAAATTTTGAATGAAAAATCATTTTTTTTTTCCCACCAAAAAATTGATTTCTAACCTTTTCCTTTTAAAAACATTAGTTTTTATTTTTTCTAAATAAATATAACTTCTTTTCTTTTACATTTTTGGGGTTTCTGGCATTTTTGGCGCTTCTTTTTTTTTTTAATTTTTAAAAGATTGAAGTTTGGTTTTGGGAATTTGGGAGAAAATTTGTCATAGTTTATATAATAACAAAACCCAATGTACTTTTTTCCCCAAAAAAAGAACCATTAAAAGAAAAAACAAAAAAACCTGAAAATGTTCAGTGGTCCCTTTTTTTTTTCCTTAGAGCGTAAAAGGTACAGTGAATGAAATTAGAAATGCATCTTGTTCTGCAAAAAAAAAACCCCTTTCCATGTCTATGAGGGGGAAAAATAAAAAAGTTAAGGGGGCTGGGGAAGGCGAGGAGAGAAAAACAGAGGTGACCAAAAAATAGACTTTGGCGGGAAGGGGTTAAGGGAGGTGAGAAGCACCCAAGTGTCCCTCGGGACCATTTCCCTCAGCCGGGACTCCCATGCTAGATAATTCCTTTTTATCCATTTAAAAAAATTTTGGGGTTGTCATGCATAAATTTTGGGGCGTTAATGCCCAAAATTTCCCCATGCACAAAATCCTGCCCCATAAAAATGGGGCCTATTTATGAACCCTTTCCAACACGGGTTTCCAAAAATCGGGCCCATTCCAGCCTTGGGGGCGACATTTCTACAAGTAAACCACTTTAAAAATGCAAACCCGTTCCACTTAATCCGCCTAGAAATCCCAAAAAGTGAACCCCAACAAATCCTAGCTTTGCACGGTTCAAAAGGGGGCCCCCCCCGCCCCCCCGGCGCCCCCCCCCGGATTGGGGCAAAAATTTACAAAGTCCCCCCCCCCAAGGCCCCTTTTAAACTCACCCAAGGGGGCCTTTTAAAGTTTTAAAAAATGAAATAAGGGGCCCCAAACCTTGATATCAGATTTTTTTGGGCTAAAAAGACCCCCAAAATATTCTTTTGAAAGCCCATTTCATAAATGTTGCCCTTTATGTTCATCATGAAATTTCAACCTAACGCAAAATATCCCTAACTTATTGTGAGTAGTGTATATTAGGTTTTTTCTTTAAATACAATTTTGTGATATTCCATGCACAGTACATGAAAACCTCAGGTACATATTGCAGCCGTTTAGAAAAGGTCCCTATAGAATATTTCTATAATCAGATTGAAAAAAATTCTTTTTTCCCGTTATATTTTTTTGCCAAAAATGCTAATGACAAGGGTTGCTAAAATTTGAGGGCTGCAGTGCAACATATAATTTATACAGACAGGACAAGTGGGTTCAATTTGGGGAAAGGGATTGCTATTCCACCTTCAGGACGAAAAATGCATAAATACAATTACTTTTTTTGAATAATATAAAGGAATTCCCTTTTTAAATGTTTTTTGGGTTTAATTACAGGGGGTTAAGGAACCCCCCCCCTTGGCTCCTTTTTTTCCATACCCATTTAAAATAATTTTCTTTCCAATACTCCCCAAATCCCATCATCTTTTAATGCACTCAAAAAAAGTTCCGGGTTTTAAGGTCCGAAGAAAGCTTTCCCATTTCAATGGGAAAAACACAATTACAGAGCGGGGGAACCCAACTTTATTCCCCCCTTCCAGGATTTTTAAATTTTTGTTAACCTGCCTTTTCCCCCATACCCAAAATCCCAACCTAGCTTAAACCCAGAGAGAAACCTTTTCCCTTCTCCTATATTGGAAGCATGCATAAAACTTTAAAAGGCAACGGGGCCAAACGGGAATTTTTCCGTTTGCGGGAAAGTTTCACCCAAAAGGACGCAAGTCTCAATTATTTGGCCCCCCAAACCCCCAGCTAAGGAAAATTTTGGGCCAATTTAAAAACCCCAAAACCCCCCCCCCCCCAAACATAACCTCTATACAATTTGTAAATTTTTAACCCCCCCAAAGGCCCCCCCCCCCTTTGCCAGGGATTGGTTGATAACCCAAAACCCCTCTATTAAACATCAAACCCCCTCCCCTTTTCCCCTTTTTCCTGCTCAGTCTAAAATAAAATGGGGTAAAGATACTGTAAAATTTTAGCGCCCCTTTGACCACCCCCAATTTCCCAATCAACCCAAATTTGGGTTTTGGGGGACCCCTTTTGGGATTTTCGGCCCCAAATTTTTTCCCCTCTTTTGGAAAAAAAAAGCCCAGGGGTTAAAAAAGTGAAATTTTGTAAAACACAACGGGGTTTTGATTTTAAAACCTAATAAATCTTTTTTTTTCCTTTTAGGAAAAATTAATTCGGGAAAGGGGTGTCCGGGGAAATTTCCCCCTTATTCCTTTTCCCTTTAGTTTTAATTAGTCTCGAAACCGGGAAAAACCCCAAAAAATTTTTTTAACCCACCACGGCCCAATTAACCCAAATTTGGGGTGGCCTCCCCATCATTCCCATTAAAATTTGACTGAGTTTTTAAATCATTATTTAGCCCCCTCTACCCCCCTTTTTTCCAAAATTAAAATAAAATGGAAAAAATATTATTTGGGGCCCAAATTTAATAAAGCATTAAAGGGGGGCACTACGGGTTTGGGAAACTTTAAAAAAAAAATTTAAAAATGTTTTTCTGCCGGGCTTTAAAATTCCCTGTCCCCAAAAAACTGCCCCTCATGCCAAAAATTTTTCCCCACCCCCCCCTATTTGGGGGCGCGCGCCTTGGTCCCCACCCCTAGAATTCTTCCCTGCCCCGGGTTCTTTGGTCCCGCTGCTATGACGTACATCCCCTGGGGCGGTGCCTGCCCGGCACTTATACTCACCCAAACCCTCGCTCCTCTTTCCGGGGCTTTCCTGACTTTGGCTGGCTCCCCCTGGGGGCCCCACAAGGGCCTTCTCTTTTTAATTTAAAAGGGAAACAGTGCCAAATTGCCCCCGGGGGTTCCCGGTTTAAATTCTTTTTTTTGTTCTTTGGACTCCTAAACCTCCCCCCGGTTCTGATTTTCCAAATTAACCCCTGAGAAGAAAAAAAAAAGGGAAATTTGCCACCAACCCCGATATATCCAAAAGAAATTTAACCCAATTTATTACATAAAAATTTTGGAGAAGGCATGGCGACAATGAAGAATTTCAGTTTCTTGAACTTTTACAAAAACCCTTTCCCCCTTTGTCAGGGGGGGCACAGAATTTAGACACTGTCTAAAACACTTTAAATTTAGTGTAAAATATTACCCCCTTTATTTTTGCCGTAAAAGGGGCCGGGAATTCACATACAACTTTTTTGGGATAAATTCCCCCCAAACTTTTTTTGAAATCAAGAATGCCCCCCTATCAAGTAGGTTATAATCCCTTTTGGGGAAAAAAGGGTATCAAACGGTAAAAAAATACCCCTCTCCCTTTTACCATAATAAGGAAAAGGACCCCAAAAACCTTTGGGGTTTGGGGGGCCAGGACAGGGGGGGACGTATGGTACAGGGCTGCGCCACAAGGTGGCTCTTTTTCAGCCCAAAAACGGCGCAGCCCCTTCGCCAAATTTTTTAACCAGGGCCCCTCCAAAATTTTGCGCTTTACAGAGACCCTGGCACTTTAATTTTCCCCTGAGATGGGGTTTTTGCAGTAAAAATCTTACGAAGCTACATTTTAATAGCTTTAAATCCGGGCCATTATTTGCGGGAAACCGGGTAGAGCACTTTAAAAGTGGTTTACCCCTAAAAGTGCCCCGCTCTTTCTAGAAAGTGTTTAAATCCATGCCCCGCCGGAAAACGGGTTTCATAATTCAGGCGCATTCTCACTACGAATGTGCTCAAAACAATGCCCCCTGACGTCAAATACATACACTCCCCATTGTGTCTATAAAGTCCCAAAGCACTTTTTAAACCCAATTGAATAAAAGTTTTTAAGTTTTAAAAACTTTATTTTTACTCGCCTTTTGTGCGATCCCCCTTTTCCTGTACCTGGGTCCATTTTTCTATCAACTTGGGGGTTTAAAATCTCAAAAAAATTTTTGGGAGCTTGCATAAATTTTTTATTCCTTTGGGCAAAAATACACCTGCACCTAATTAATTCAGAAATATGATGCATTGTTCAGCGTCCTCCCTGTCCAAAAAAAAAAAAACACCTGGAACCAAGTAACCTGGGGTTAAATTTTTCCCTTTTTATTAAAAAATTTGTCAAGGGGATAGACCACAAACCCCTTTTGCCGCCCCACCCCCCTTTTTTTTGCCATAACATTTAAAACGTGCCATTTTTTGCGCAAATCCCCCAACAAAAAAGATTTTGCACTTTTTTTTATTATCCCAAACTGCCGCAAAATTGCTTCCCCCGGTTCCCCCCCTTTAAAACCCGTTGGAAATTTTCATGTAAAAAAAATAGGAGGGAGGGCGAGGGAATAGAGGGGCAAGGTAGCAGTACTTCGGGCCCTTGCCTGGGGGAACCCCCAAAAACCCCTTCTGTCCCTAAGGGGAAAAGCAACAAAAATCAATTGGGACTTGGGAGCCCCGGGGAAAGGGCCCAAATTTTTAAATTGCACCCGGGGCCCCAAAGGTTTAAGTTCCCCCTCCGTTTGGAGGGGACCCCATTTTGTCCTGGGGTTTTTCATAAAAAAATGCCTGAGAAACTGCAATAAAAAAATAAAGGCCCATGTTTGAAAACGTTTTAAGGAAACCCAAACTGATTTTTTTCCTTTTCATTCAGTCTGCCCCTTTTTTTCGGGGGTAGCAAAAATGTGCAGCTCCTCCAACTTTTAACCTTTGTTTAAAAACCCTTAGCGGTCACAATTTCCCCCTATAACTTTTCCTACCGGAAAAATCTCCGAAAAAATCCATTCCTGCAACTTACTTATTTCATTCCCTTTCCCTCAAAAAACATAAAAAATTTGCATTTAAAAACCGGGTCAGGTGGCTCTAAGAGTAATTGGTTGCAACTTCACTGTCATTTCCGGGACCTTTGGGGAATAAGCAACTATTTTATCCCCCTTAAAAACCCCCCCCAAATGAGACAAAAAGTTTTAAGCACTGGGGAAACCCAAACCCTTGCCACTATGTTCCCTTAAATTAGAAGCCACCGGGAAGCTTTTTAAAAAAAAGGTATTCTTTTCTTTAAACAAGTTGCTTGGGGGTTTTTAAAAAGAAAAACTTAATGGGAGGGAATAATTGGGGCACCCCCCGGGAATTTTTTCCCATGGAAAAACCGGGGCAACCCCACAAAATTTCCCCCCCAACGGGGGGAGATCGTACTGGGCGGGAGGCCCCAATAGGAAATTTTTTGGTTCCCCCCGCAGCCAAAACCCCCTGCCCATTTCCAGTTTTTTTACTTTAAACCCTATCCCCCAAACCTCGTTTTGGTTTTTTTTTAATTTATCAGGACCCCGGGCAGGGCCCCGGCCAATACTGGGCCCCATACAGCCCTGGCCGATGATGCCATATGGGAACCCCTACGCCTAAAGAGCGGCCCTAAGCACATAGACTTTCCTAATGCTTTCCCAATTTTTTTGTAGGCCTTCCCTCATTCTTCCCTCTTTTTTTTCCCCCTTTAGCTTCTCACTCCTTTTTCACCAAGCCAAAAGTCCCCTCCGCTCTGTACTGACGAGGGCAAACACCCCCAAATGGGTGGCTACAGAAAGAAAGATGCTGGGTTGGGTAAAATCCCATTTTCTTTCCAAAGACCTATGGGTCAAAAACAAATTTAGGATTTGTTACATTTCAAAGAGGGTTCTGAGGGGTTTTTCCTTCTTCTCAAAAGGGTTTTTGAAAATTCAGGGTGCCTTTTTTGGGGGGTTCAAAAGGGAAAATTTTAAAACTCCACGCCTAAAGCGCCCCCTCCCTAAGGAGAAATCTTTTCCCCTTTTTGATCTTTTTTTTCCCCTAATTTACCATTTAAAAAACACCGTTATGAATTTTTCATGGCATGGATACACCTCTAAAAGCCGGTCCAACTTGTTTTCCCCCAAGGGCAAATCAGCATTATGGTTTCCCTCAAAGGGCCATTGAAGGCTGGTCAAAGTGTCTGGGTAGGGTTGTGAGAGCTGTGCCACTGCCTGTGAGCTCAGTGGGGGAGTACAAAGGGCCCGGGGTTTGTCCTCCCGGGAGGGGCCCGTCCTTTTGGTCTGGCCTTGGCTATTCCCCGCCACCCGTGTCTAAACCCCTCCGGGGGCCCCATGGATGACGTGGAGGGCCGCATTCAGCCCCTGAGCAAAGAGGTATTGTTTTCTATGATATGGTCTGCCCCACGTGAAGGATCTGCTAGTAAAACCTTTTTTTCCGACCCCAAGGAGATTTAGTTCTCAGGGAACCCATGACTCCGGGGAATCCCTATTTTTTTGGGTGGTTTGCATAACCCCCATTCATTTTGCTATAAGTTTCAAGAACCCTTCAAAAGGGATGCTCGTTTTTCAGATAAATTTTTTAAAAGCGGTTATTTGGTCCCCGATGTATTTTACATTTTGGGGACAGTATAATAGGGTGCGGCAGTTTCGGGTTTACTTTGAGCAAAAAGAATGAAAGAACGGTGTTTTCCAAACTTTGGGGCGATAAGGCCTTTAATGCGCCAAAGACATTTTTAAGGACCAAATTTAGGGGTTTTGGGGGGGGTCGCACCACTTCTTAGAATTGACCATTAATGATTCTTGACCCAAACCTAGGCGCAGCACGGGTTAGAACAAAAAGACCGGGGTAAAGGGGTGCCTGAGCCGACTTTGGTTTTGGGCCCCTCCTGTATGTATAACCTAAAGAACAGCCGACCAGGTAAAGGGGTGCCCTGAGCCAACTTGTGGTATTGGCTCTAACACTCCCTGATTATGACCTGCAAAAAACCCGCCCCCAGGTAAGGGGGTGCCTGACCCCTGATTTGTGGTATTTGGCTTACACTGTGCCTGTATTATGACCTGCAGAAGAACC
This sequence comes from Phyllomedusa bahiana, assembly GCA_025379985.1. Lineage (NCBI taxonomy): Eukaryota > Metazoa > Chordata > Amphibia > Anura > Hylidae > Phyllomedusa > Phyllomedusa bahiana. Next base: position 15,254 of record JAODAL010025881.1, on the reverse strand, counting down.
CAACCGGGGGTAAAGGTGGTCCCTGACCAAACTTTGGTATTGGTCTACATGCCCTAAATTATGACCTGCGAAGAACACCAGACAGGGTAAAGGGGTGCCTGGCCTGATTTGGTTTTGCTCTAACTGCGCGTATTGACCTCAGAAAACCCCGACAGGGTAAAGGTGGTGCCTACCAATTGGGGGGTATGGCTCTACAATGCCCGTATTAGACCGCAAAAGAACCCCAAAACCGGGTAAAGGGGGTGCCTCCCCAAGACTGTGGTATTGGCTCAAACAGCCCTGTGTATAGCTGCAAAGAACAGCCAGACCAGGAAAAGGGGTGCCTGACCGGAACTTGTGGTATGGCCCCCTACACTGCCCGTATGTATGACCTCCCAAGAACAGCCAACCGGAAAAAGGTTGCCTGACCAGACTTGGGGAGGCTCTACATCCCCCTTAGTATCCCTGCAGAAGAACACCAACCGGGGTAAAGGGGGGGGGTTGCCACCAGACTTGTGGTTTTGGGTTTACACTGCCCTTTTTGCCTGCGAAGAACACCCAGAGGGGGAAAAGGGTGTGCCAGCCAGACTTTGGTACGGCTCACACCCCCTTTTTATACCTGCAAAGAACACTTAAAACTTTCTGGTGCTTCTACACTCCCTTTAAAGTATTTATAACTCCGGGGTTCATACTTCGCCCTAGTGACTAGGACATTGCACATAAAAATTTTTGCACTATATGGCAGCAATATGTATTTTTGTTATTTAGGCAGCTGTTCTTAGGCCCTGTTCACATCACACTTTCAACTCTGTCAGGGTATCAAAGTTGGTCCATAACGACTATAGGGGCAAATGCAGTCTGTGTAAGAGTGTGTTTGCTCTATTTCACCCCATATGTTTTCATACTAACACAATAACAGTTTACACCAAAAATTTATCGAAAAAAGCAAAATTGTCCAGAGGGGCTCTTTTTTTCATACGTAGCTCCATCACTTACATTCTTACCTTTTTCGAGGTATCTGAATACGACCATAGGAGTCCAAAAACATAATGCAACTAAGGCCTAAAGTGTTATTTGGCCTTTATGTGGCACTATTTGAGCAGCATACTGTTTGGCAGTGTAATCCGGTTATACCTGTTCACTAAAGGGTTTACCACCCCTCTGTTTTTAAATTTAAACCCAAATGCAGAAAAAAATGATCATTATTGGGTGCATTAATCCATCTATGAACACTTAACTATCCCCAATAAATGTCAGCATCTTATCATTGTTTTGGGGTGGGACAAATATGTCATAATGCACACCCTTCCCATAACACTGCCGCAGTGCTAGGCACATATTCCCTATAGCAGTGTGAGTCGCAATGTCCCCATATTAGTGGCAGCCACAATTTCCATATACCCAGAGCATCCCCCTGACAGGGTCAGCCACAGTACTCACAAAGCAGTGCCAGCCTCCATGTTCCCATTATAGTATCAGCCATAACATCCCTGAGGCAGTGTCAACCATACAGACTCCATAAAAGTGTAAACCACAGATTCCTCACAGCAGTGCCAGCCATGATGTCTGTCCCCATAATAGTACCAACCACAGCATCCCTGAAGCAGTGTCAGCTACACAGACTCCATAATAGTGTCACCACAGAATCTCCACAGCAGTGTCAGCCTCCATGTTCCCATTATAGTACCAGCCATAACATCCCTGAAGCAGTGTCGCACAGACTCCAGTACTAGTTTAGCACAGGAATCCCCACAGCAGTGCCAGCCACACAGACTCCATAATAGTGTCACCACAGAATCCCCACAGCAGTGCCAGCCACACAGACTCCATAATAGTGTCACCACAGAATCCCCACAGCAGTGTCAGCCACACTGACTCCATAATAGTGTCACCACAGAATCCCTGAAGCAGTGTCAGCCACAAAGACTCCATAATAGTGTCAGCCACAGAATCCTCACAGCAGTGTCAGCCACACTGACTCCGTAATACTGTCAGCACAGAATCCCCACAGCAGTGTCAGCCACACAGACTCCATAATAGTGTCACCACATTAATCCACAGCCAAGACATTGCCACAGCACAACACCACGACTCATATCAGTTCATCACAGAATCCCCACAGCACAGTCGCCTGCTAACAGCACGACTACTTAATAGTGTCAACACAGAATCCCCACAGCAGTGCCAGCCACACAGACTCTATAACAGTGTCAACCACAGAACAACCACCCGCGTGCAGTGTCAGCCACACAGCATATACATAATAGCTGTCTCTCAACCGCCAATACCCCACAGACATTCGCCAGCTACCACGAATACATATAATAGGTCAACACAGAATCCCCAACAGCAGTGACCAGCCACACAGGGACTCCAATACATGTGTCATCACACGTATCCTCACAGCACAGGTGCCAGCCACACAGCCACTCCCATCTCAGGTGTCATCAGACCAGATCCGCAAAGCTCTGCTGCCAAGCACCGGCACAGAACTCCTTAATAGGGCTCCTCACATCCAGAATCCAACAGCTGTGTCAGCCACACAGACTATTCTCAGGGTACTGCACAGTATACACACCCTCGCAGTGCCCAGCACACAGACTCTATAAACAGTGTAATAGATCAGGTAATCCCCGCCAGCAGTGTCAGCCCACACACAGACTCACATAACTAGTTCTTCACACCGAATCCCCCACACAACAGCAGTGTCTCGCCACACGTGATCTTCCGTAATTCGCTGTCAACCACAGAATCCCCACAGCAGTGTCAGCCACACAGACTCACAATAGATAGTGCTCATCACACGAATCCTCACATAGCAGTGCCAGCACAGACAGATCGCACATAGAATAGTCGTCAACACAGATCCACACAGGCAGTTAGCCAGCCAGACCAGACTCACTCTAATAGCTCGTCAGCCACACAATTCCACACAGATCATAGCACGACCGCTTGCACTCAGACTACAAATTTGTGTCTACCACGAGTATCCCCTCCAGCAAGTGTCAGTCCACACAAGACTCAATCAGTGTGTCAATACACACAGGACAATCCCACAAAGCAGATGTGCTGCACGTCCACAAGACTCCCATAAAATCAGTGTCAGCCTCAGATCGCCCAAACAAGCAGTGCCAGACCACAATCAGAAACTATATATACAGTGTATCACAAACAGACATACCAGACAGCAGTGTCAGCCACTCCACACAGACTCGAATAATAGTGTAATAACTCGGAATAACACACAGCGTGCTAGCCACACTGCCATGAATCATAATACTGTCACCAGCAGAATCCCAACAGCAAGTGAGCAGACATACACAGAATCCCTCGTATTAGTGTTCACCACACGAATCCCCACTGACAGTGCACCCAGACAGACTCAAACTCGATAGTGCACTCACACACAGACATCCCCACAAGCAGTGTCAGCACTACAGACCCTATAAACAGTCGTAAAACCAACAAGAATCCCTGAAGCAGTTGCTCAAGCCCATCAGACTCCATACATCAGTGTCAAACCACAGATTACCTCACTGCACGCATGCCAAGCCATGATGTTCATGTCCCCATAATAGTACCAACCACAGCATCCCTGAATCAGTGTCAGCCACACAGACTCCATATCAGTGTCAACCACAGAATCCCCGCAGCAGTGTCAGCCACACAGACTCCATAACTCAGTGCTCACCACAGAATTCCCCACAAGCCAGTGTCAAGCCACACAGACTCCATAATATGCTGTCACTCCTCGCCCTAATCACCCACAGCCCCCAAAAACACACACACACCCCCCCACCCCCCCCCAAAATAAACACCAACCCCCCCCCCCCCCCCACCCCCCGCGACCCCCCCCCCCCCCCCCCCCCCCCCCCCCCCCCCCCCCCCCCCCCCCCCCGAAACCCCCCCCCCCCCCCCCCCCCCCCCACGCCCCCCCCCCCCCCCCCCTGTCAGCCACACAGACTCCATAATAGTGTCACCACAGAATCCCCACAGCAGTGTCAGCCACACAGACTCCATAATAGTGTCCACCATACAATAAAGCCCATACTATCTGCCAGCCACACAGACTCACACTAATTGTGTCACCACAGAATCCCCAGCAGCCGTGTCAGGCCACAATCAGCGAATCCATATAATAGTGTCATCCACACATAATTACACACATTGAATTGTCATGCACAAATCAGAATCACATTCAATAGTGTGTCACCACAAGATCGCCCACAGGCAGTGTCAGCAACTGACTCACATAATAGTGTCACACAACAGAATCCCCATAGCGCATTGCCAGCCACGACCGATATCGTCCATAATAGTGTCACTCACAGAATCCCCACAGCATTGCCATGGCCACACACGACTCACATAATAGGTCAAACAGAATACCTCGAAAGCTTGGCACGGCCAACACCGACTCCATAATAGTGTCATCACAGAATCCCCACAGCAGTGTCAGTGACAAAGACTCTATAACAGAGTCTGCCACAGATTCCTCACAGCAGTGCCAGCCACATTGTCTGTCCCCATAAAAGTACCAGCAACAGCATCCCTGATGCAAGGTTATGCTTACCCAGAATCAATAGCGCAGTAAGCCAGCCACAGAATCCTCACTCTGCAGGTGCAGATACAGTGTCCCTTAATACAGTACCTCGCCAGAGCCATTACCCTATATTGTAACGCTAACTGTTATTACCTTGTCGATCATCGCGTCCCCATGAGATAATTTACACAATCGCACCAATGTGTAATAACCATTTGGCATTATATGAAGCATATGATGTCACAAAACTGAATTACACTTTTCTCACACTCCGTTAATTTCCTAAATACTATACAACATCAGCCATAAATGGATATACACATAGCAGAATGTCCAATGGGAACCAATACAATTTCCATAAGTGGAAACACAGTAGAGAACTCACGATCCCAACTTTTCCTCCTCCATCCTTGGAAAGCAGGACGCTGCCACCTACTGGCATTTCAGGCAATGGTGCGGAGGAGATCGTTCCAGATGGTGTGATGTCCAGTGGTCATGCTGAGCCATTGAGCGGCACAGGTAATATAGATTGTATGCAGTGTTGGGTAGCAGCCTCACATTAATGATATGCATGGCTTTTAATTATGTAAATGATGTTTTAATTAAGATGATATTTATAGGCAGCAAAATCATGTTTAAAATTATGTAACAATAAACTCACTTGTATCAGGGAGCTGAGCATCGCGGATACTAGTGTTAGTCGCAAACGAATTTGCACTAAAGCTTCTAGATTGAAGATTGCAATCCAAACATTGGAATCCCTGTAATTTGATCCATGTCATAAACGAGGGGATGGTTTTTGCAATTTTACCAAGTTTGTCAATTAGATGTTATTGTGCCTGAATTGGCACGAAAAGTGTAGATGAGGAAAGTTATGAAAAAGTCTTAAATAAGCTGCGGGTCAACACAGTGGCTGTAAAATGTTTAAGAATCCAGATGGTATTTTATCGACTTTTGAATGGTTTTGGGACGGTAGAGATTGTGCACGTTCTGAGTTTTCAGAACAGCGAGTGGTGTGTAAGAAGTCCGGCCAGTTGAATGACACGTCATCAGGGTCAGACTGTTGTGGCACTGTGTTTTCTATGTAAGTCTATGAAGTTGGATGACAGTGTGGTGATCAATACGGCGTTTGCCGAAATCTGAAAAGTGTCTGAAACTCCAACAAAAAACCCATGTCGTGTGGACGGAGCCTAAGTGCCAACCTTGGGGATGGTCATGTAAGTCCCCCCAATGATATTCACAGATTGGCGTTGGGGATTCCGCCTACAGAACTCCTCCCAGATCCTCCTAGGAAAGAATTCTAACCCCATTGCTTAATTATCATATATGGGAAAATGTGAGTTTGAAGAAAAGCTTATATTAAGGGTATGTACTCCACTAAAAGACTTATTTTTTTGTTAAAGATCTCGAGCACACAAAACAAGTCACTTCTTGCAATATGTGTCCATTAGCAGTGTCCTACTATTCCCTAGATATCCCCTATTGTACTGGCTGCATTCAGCTCCTCTGGTCGATATAGTACTGACCCTGTTCAATCTCTCCTGATAGGCTTGACAAGGACCACTGGTTGTGCTTATAGACTACAGACCTGGCTTATCCTTGCAGCCTAGTAGAAAACAGTAAACCCCGCCCCTGAATTCAAAATCGAATCCATAAGAAATACAGTGAACCTGAGTGAGATGAATCTAAATGTAGATGATGACAGAAACACGCACTCCCCGCTTCGCATCCTGTTTTAATTGTTCTTACTAATGTGAGAATATGGATGAGGTTTTCCTAAGACCTGACTCTAGATTCAATGGTCAGCAGAGAAACCACATGGGTGCAGACAGGGTGCCTTGTCATTCAAAGATCCCATACATCCAGAAGCATCGAGGCGTACATCATACCCTTTACGTTTCCTTATCTTGTCACACGATATGCTTGTGGGCCCTCCTTTTTTTAGTTGTTCGCAGGACCCTGCATTGGATTTAGATATAACAACTTGTGTAACTACTAGATTGGATGCCCTTGTGTTCTTGTGGTATAAATTTACGTGGACATAGCTACAGTTTTGTTAATAAAAATACAAATGTGAATGAAGATGAAGATGTGAATGAAAGAGAGGGGCTGGGATAATTTCTGAGTTCTCTGATAGCCGGATTAGGCTACGTACGAGTGTTACTATTATTCTTATTGTAAGACATATTGTATATGCTATCTTGTCTTAGAGTGCACTGATCACCTGTTTCTGTATATATATATATATACATACATACAATATATAACTATATTTTATCCCAAAAGTAGAAATTCTGATAAATGCATCTCCTACTCCCCAAAAAAGAGGTTACTTACAATGTCACAGACAATGTGGTGCATTAGGGGGAGGTTAATGATGCAGGTATTCCCTTGTAATGATCCACTTTCTTCTCTGTCTTGGTGGCCAGCAGCCTGCTCCCCACCGCTGTTCTCCCACTGCAACTCACCACTTGTCGCGGAATGTGGCTCTAGGCTCCATTTAAAGTCTCAGAGAATGCCAAGGGACCAGCTCGCAGAAAAATGCTTAAAGGGGTGTTCTGGGAATGATGAAAACTAAACACTAAAAGACTTTCATGTCATAATAAAAATTCCTAAATAACTTCAATTAGGAAAAGTTGCTCGTTTTGTCTAGGGGAATGATTCATGATAGAAGAAAAAAAAAACCAAAATGGCCGCGGGCTACCTTCCTCAGCAGAACCTGTCCTACAGGAAGTAGGACAGGGATCATGAGTAAGTTCCTGGTTAGTTGAATGATTGTTTGGAGCTGAACTGACAGACTTGTGTATGTGGGACGGGCTCTGCAGAGTAGAAGAGACCTGAGGCTACACAACACACATATATTTATATGTGTGGATATAGTTATAGAATTTATTGCTACAGCTGGAGGAAGGGTTATGTTGGAAATGTAGTTTTCAGAGAGCGCGCCTAGCAAGTGCAGCTCCGCCCACTAGCCTAATGAGGAGAAAGATCCGCCATGGCAATAATAGGCGTTTGTACAGTGTTTGTAAGGAGGTTCATTCCCTGGTTTTGTGACACTGATTTTTCGTGCTTATCCTTGGTTAGGCCTCACATTTTGCATGTCTTATTTTTTTTTGGGTTTCTCACACAACCCCTTTAACTGCCTCAAGGTTCTTAAAGGGTTTTTTCCATCTGGCTCTTTCATATTGCCTGCTCTTCGGAGCAAGTTTCAGAAACCCAATTCCTGTTCAGACTGTGGACAGTTTTACAGTAGTGACTGCCATTTTATCTCTGCTATTCCTAAGTTGGCTCTTTATGTTGGTTCTTATTGGTTGCAGAGTATATTTTCCAGAGTACAATTGTAGTATTGCCTATAGTGCACCACTCTTTTCTTCGTAGGATATAGTAACAGTAGCGGCCTGGCTGTCCGAGCTGAGCCTCTGTTGGAGGGATATTGTTGATGGAGTTGTTTTAACAGCAAAGGTTACAGAGCTCTTTTAGTGTTAAGTGGTTTGTAGAAGTAAGGCCTATGGTCACACGGGCGGTCTTTTAGTTGGGACTTTATCGGACCCCGTAATTCTGCGCACGTACTGTGCTCATTATGGTGCGGATGATACCGTTCCAGTCATTAGGTATTCCACATGTCGCATGAGAAGAAACTATGGATTACGTCTCCTCTCCCGCTCGCCAATATATGAGCGAGCGGGAGAGAGAAGTGAAATGTCAATTAGTCACGGCGTTAACGAGCCTTGATTAATTGAGGTTCTTGGGGGCGGGAGGAGCGGCCGGACCCCTACCGCTCCCGAGCACATGGCGTAATTGCGGGCAAAATAGGTCCCGCAATTATTGCCGTGTGAACATAGCCTAAGAAACATAAACAAGCTCCTATGTTGCTGATAAGACACATCAGGGAGTGACATCACCATCCCAGCCAGGGCAGCTAGAGCAGACAGAGGTGGTCAACAGCCTAAGAAACCTTCTATTAATATAAGAACTACAAAGTATTTGATAATAGTCTTTATTTACCTTTGTCTACATGTTTAAAGCTAATCAATGTGATGGATATACCCCTATAAGGACACTTTCCTAATCACCCAAAGCCCAAGAAGGAGGGTGGGTTGGTTCCTGATGACTACAATGTTGCCATATTCGTTTATACCACTTAACACCACATCTTTATTTGCTACTGTTTGACCTTTTTGTCATGCTTTACCCTTTCAGGCACCAGGCATAACACATTGTATCAAGCTTTCCTGGAAAGTTCCTTTAAAACAGTACATTGTGGAAACCAAAGAAGACAGTTGATTATACAATCTTAAAAGCAATTCAATTGTACAGACTTCACTGCCACCTTTTAAAGGGGTTGTCCAAATGTTTGTTTTTTAAGTTACTACAGACTAAAAAAAAAAATTCATACTCTTCTTTGCACTCATTGCTGTTCCAGCACTAATGGTGCCTTCTGTTTACTTCCTGTGAACCACAACTACACGACCGCTGCAGCCAGTATTGGAATGGGGTGCCTGGGGCCCACCAATGGAGTTGATTCTTTAGGCCCACCCTACAGCTACTATACATGACTCCTGGACTCTGCCTCTTGCTCTCTGCCTTTCCTTCTCTCTGAAAAGTATTCCTAAGATTGCTTTTCTCAGTCGCCCACTTTGACCAGAGGTCCACCATGCTCAAGGGGGCCCAAAAGTCTTTCTACCACATAAGACAACACCAATGTTGTATAACACACAAAGAAGCTGGGGGCCCCCATTTAAATTTTTGCATTAAAGGGGTTGTCTCACTACGAAGATCAGAGTTGAAAATGTGGGGACCAAAAATCTAAGGATGTATGTCCTTGGTTACTCTTGGCAAAGTGCTACGGTTTTAGAGAACGGGCTGGTTTACATGTGCTTAGCAACGGTGTTTGTTTACTGGTCAGGGAAGCATTCTGTCCTGCTCAGGTCGTGCACATGCAAAGGAAAGGCAGTGAGAGGAGGGGCAGGGATGTGTGTATTGGCAGGAGGAGAAGCAGTGAGAGGACTTTCAGGGGGGTTGTGTGTATTGTATCCTCTTCACTGCCTCTCCTCCATCCCTGTGGCTGCCAATACACACATCCCTGTGGCTGCCAATATACCCTCCCCCGCTCTTCACTGCCTCTTGTCCCTGCATGTCGTCGCCAATACACACAACCCCCCTGCAAGTCCTCTCACTGCTTCTCCTCCGTGCCTGCCAATACACACATCCCTGCCCCTCCTCTTCACTGCCTTTCCTTTGCATGTGCACGACCTGGGCAGGACAGAATGCTTCCCTGACCAGTAAACAAAAACCGTTGCTAAGCACATGTAAACCAGCCCGTTCTCTAAAACCGTAGCACTTTGCCAATAGTAACCAAGGACATACATCCTTAGATTATTGGTCCCCACATTTTCAACTATAATCTTTGTAGTGACACAACCCCTTTAAAGCCAAGAAACTTCAGATTAACCCTCAATGTTGTATACACACAAAGAAGCTGGGGGCCCCATTTCAATTTTTGCATTAGAGCCCAGGAGCTTCAGATTAACCCTCTGGTTGTCACCTGACTTTCACTGAGACGTGAATTGCAAATCCTTTTAGTTATGCCAAAATATACATGTATGCTTTACAGTGAGTTATTTATCAGGAGTTTACATACAGAAAATTATAAGTTATGCAATATGTAAGGGAGATCTATGGGAATGAAAAGAATTTTTACAGTCATTAAGATCAAATACATTTAGATTAGGATGTGAAGAAGGACCACGATGGTCCGAAATGCGTAAGCATTACATGGGCACTATTTTATCCTCTGTATATGAATTTATGGAGATTTGAAGTATCCCATTTTATTGAACACGCTGGACATCTATTTACACTTTGATTGATATTGACTTAAAGCAAAATAAGATAGAATACCTAAGACAAGTTTAAGGCCTGTGGGCTGTATGTAGCCTGCTATGTCATTTTCTGTCGCACCCAAGACCTTAGACACAGCAAGCAAGACTGGACACGGACCAGCTCTCCACTTTGCCCAGAGGATGCAGCCAGAATTTGGCAAAGGCGACGGTGCCAAGCACAGGGAGCAGGTGCCATGTTTGATTCGGAACTGCAACGTGCAGCTCGGTTTAGCAACTCGCGTGTGGTTGCACAGCTCTGACTGTCCCTACCCAGACACCTTAGGCACCCTCTATGCTGGGATGCACAGTACTAAGCCAGTGAAAGCAGCTGACCATTATAAAATCTTAAAGGACATCTTGGCCTTTTACCGACCTAGTGCCAAACCATGGCCTCTTAAAAAAACCTAAATAATGTGTAGTCCTTGGTGAAAATAAGTTTGACACCGATGATATAGAACAAGTAAAAGCTAAACACTGTACGGGTAAGGGATGGATTTCAGGTGCACATATGTGTAGCCAATAACAAACTGACACTTCCAGATACCAGAGTCTGAAAAAAATATTTAGTTTTTTCCTAATTTTTATTTTAATTACTGTAGCAACTGAGGAAACATTGACTGAACTGTTTAAAGCAAAGAATGTCTAAGGAGGGTGAAAAGGGGGAGTAGGACTGAGCAAGAACCCCATACAGACTGTGTGATGGCCTGTGCCATGTGGCTAGTAAAATGTTGAAATGAGATGTTGTGCTTTGTGTGGCCAAGAGGCCATCTCGTCACAGTAGTTGTGAAGGTTTATGTTGTTGGATTCGTCACAGTAAGAGCCCTATCTAGCTTTTTTGGACAGCTCTGTGAATTTTCAACTTAAATCTCCTGAAGAACCATTACTGATATGTGGGGAAAAGCGAGATATTTGCATCCTCATTTTATTAGTTTGGGCTATGATAGGGAGAGCCTCCAAAGCATGGGGGATGCCCTTTTCGAGTTGGATTATCTGCCAGTTTGGTAAAGAATAAAAGGGTCTATGGTGGGGCTGAGTATAAAATATTCTCTCTCTCATTCTTCTGGTATTTGGCAAATAAAATAGTTTTGGTTCCTAATTGACCTAAAACGTGTAAGGTTTCTTCTGATTTCATATCAGATAGTGAGAAAAACCTGCAGATGGGGCTTTTCATATAGTGTATGGAAACTTCTGGTTTCAACCAGAACTCTTACATGACTATGGGTCAGAAGTTACACCAGATGGAAGTGACATTGAAGACACAAGGACATAGGTCCGGAAGTGCGGGAGAATGAGTGAGTTAACAAGTTCAAACCTGTAGATTTTTTGGGCGAATTATGCAAAAATCAGTTTTAGCAGAACTGAAGTAATCTTATTCAGATTGAATTTGATTTTGATCCAAATCTGAAGCACAACTCATTCACAACTTACATAGATATGAAGGATTCCTGTACAAGTAGAGGGATACAAGCAAAACCTAAGTGACTTACAGATTACTGAATTTTTAGTCACTACAGACTATTTGTGCTTGGGCATAAAAGTTCCAGACACAACTCTCGATAATCTGCTAGAACGTGCAGTAGGATGATGGCCGTCCAGAAAAATGAATGCTAAAGCTTTTATTGACATAATGGATACTTCTTTACAGCACTGAAGCACAAGCTGTACTGAATGCTTCTGGGTTATGTCCAGCCTAAAAATATAAAAATAAAAGCATCCATTTTTTCTGAGAATAAACACTATGCTGAGCAATTTAACACACATAGAAAGTTCCAGGCCTGATGCTACAGTTAATGCAAAGTGATGTCTATAAAAAGGTGATATTACTGTAGTGTATTGGCTACTTTAGCTTGCTAGTCTCTGTGCAATATATATTTATAATAGGTGTTTTCTTGCCACAAAGAATAACTTTTAAAATTTTGGAAATTGTAAATGAAGACTATTACCAAATACATTGTTATATTGATTTTGCTTTGGTCAAGGGACTATCACCTCCTAGAAAACACTTTTCCCTGGTTACCGCCCACCTCTCCACATCTTTTTCTCCTCTGTCTCTTTTCTGATTGATCCTAGCTGTTGTCAATGAGTTAGAATACGGTGAGTCACTCCCTGCAGAGTCATATCTCTAGCAGTGGAGTTTGTTTACTTAATTAAATGATAAGCTTTCACCCTTCAGAGGTCTGTAGCCTAATGTACTACATTTTATAAACCTCCTGCAGTCACATCATTGTAACAGGAACAGCCAGGAACAGCAGAGCTGATACGTCAATCACTGCTTTAGACCAACCCACAGTCTGACCAGGAAGTTAGAGTCTAAAGCTGGCTTTGGCTCTCTGAAACTCCATAGTGAGAAAACCCATTTAAAGGGGTTGTCTCATGAAGATGACCCATGTTAGAGCATCACATAGGGGAACAACCTGTTTATAACCTCAGAGAGATGCTGGTAGACATGAGCCATTCATGTAATAAATGGAGTGGGTAGACTACAGTGCCCAGAAAGATGATTAAATTAGGGTTATTAGCTTACAAAAAAAAGACAGCTAAGGGGTGACCTTATGGCTGTATATAAATATATCAAGGATAAATACAGAGCTCTCACCTCAGGACCTATTTATACCTAGGACGGTATCCAGAACAAGGGGGCATCCTCTACATCTAGAGGAAAGAAGGTTTCTATAAAAACATAGAAGTAGATTCTTAACTGTAAAAGCATTGGGACCATGGAGCTCTCTGTCGGAGGAAAGTGTCATGGTGACTAAACAGGCCTGGATACATTTTTGAGGGTTTTAATATTACTTTTTAGTGCTAGGGACCCAGGGGTTTTGTTTGATTGTTTTTTGGAGTCGGGAAAGAATTGAGTTGAGGACATTTGGTTTTTACCTTACTAGTTTGCTTTGTCTTCCTCTGGATCAATACTATAGAATAAAAGACTGAGCTAGACTGTTTTTTCTCTTTTTAGCCTTACAACCTGCACAGTGACATCACATTATTATGAGTACTTCTGGCTTGGTGGGTATATAAGATGTGAGATTGGCTGTCTGCACACATATCCCTCACTGGTGTCATGGGGACAAGGGACAACTAAGGGGCAAAAAGGGACAACTAAGGGGCAAAAAGGGATGATCAACGGGTTTTGAGACAAGGGTGTTAGTATTTCTGAAATTTCACAGTTTTCAAACTGTTCACGTGCTGCTGTGGTGAGAGTGTTTCATGAGTGGACAAATGGCGCCATTGTTTTAAAAAAGGGTCTGACCCATTTTGGGGGGGGCCCCTTACAATGGAGCAGCTCATCGCCAAAAAACCCCAAGGGGGGGCTACCAGGCCGTGCCCTCTAAAACTTCAGCTAAACGGGGTCCAAAGCAAAAAAAATGGCCCCATTTCCCCCTCTGCTAACACAGTTGAAATAGCAGAAAAAGGCTTAAAATTTTAACAGTAGTAGGGGTTTTTGGGGACCCTTGTGTATTGGCAAAGGGTTCTTTTTGCCAAGGAGTCACATTTTCTCCCTTCTTTGGGTTGGGAAAGGGACATTAAAAGTGTCAAGTGAAAAACTAAAAGAAAAAACCCCCTGAAACCATTGCTGGAAAAAACACAAGCTGGGGGGTGGTTGTTAGGGTCCAGGGAAATTTTTTGGTGGCATTCTCTGGGTACTATCCATTTGGAAGGCTTTTCCTTTAACTGTTTTGGGTTTAAATTTTCACCTTGCAAGAAACAGGGAACACATGGAAATTGTCTTTCCTGGGGCTGATGGGATCTTTAAGCAAAACAAAGTGACAAGTCACATGGTTTGGGAAAATGCCCAACTTTGGGTTTGGGAAAATTTATGATTAAAAATTTCCCAAGTATTGTGCATCCTATGGGCCCCTCTTTTTGGCCCCCTTTTTGACTTTTGGATTTCCCTTTAGCAGTGTTGGGATGCAGTGAGCATGGCTCCAGATACCCGTTTTGGGAAACCCTTCCTGAACCCTTTTTGAGTCACTCCCGCACGTTTTTTGTGCCCGTCCGTGCTGCACACAGTAGTTGCTCTGGATATTAGATGGTGGTTTTAAAATAAGGGGTCCGACTGTGTATTTCTTCTTTTTAAGGCCCGAAGCCTTTAAGGGTGAATTTGAAGTGACCCTTTTAAGGGCCTCAGAATTTTTAAATAACCTTTGGGGAATGTATTGTACTTGGTGCTCTCACTTTAGTTTAAATTTTGTCATGGGCCTCCAATTTTTCCCGGGCCCCTTCCCTATTTTTTTAAGTGTGGCCCCCCTTCAAACATCCCACTCTGGGAAAACCCGCAGAATGATCTTTACCAGCACCAGGAGCAGGGGTGGGGCCCGACACCAGAGCACACGGGGCATAGTGTAGTCTGAATGTTAAAGGGAAAACCATTTTAACGGTTTGGGTTTTGTAGAAGGAAATTAAAATAGAGGGTTCCCGGGACTTTTAACCCAAATACCCCTATTATGTTAAAAATTTTTTGAAGAATTTGGGGGGTCACCTTTTTAAAGGACAGCCTGGGCTATGGCTTTCACCAGGCAAATCAGTTGTTCCCCCATTGAAAGTCCTTGATAAGCAATTATTTTCACTCTTTCAGGCATCTAAACTTTGTTTATGCCTGCTCTCAAATGTAACGGGGTCAGTTTTTTTTTAATTTGGTTTCAAAAAAGGGTTAAAAACCCCCTTTTTAGAAACCCCCCCCACAGCTTTTACCCTTTGTGGTCGGGAAACGCCTGGACTCTTGAAACAGCTATCGTGAGGAACACCCTTTTTTTATGGGTTTTAGGAGATTGTAGGGTCATTAAATAAATATTTAGTTTTAAATTTTTTGTTTTTTTTTTTAGAGTCTTTTGGAAAAAGGGAGATCCCCA